>VDFB02352256.1:0-39538 GCA_007258455.2 Sequoia sempervirens | reverse complement strand
AAAAATTATGAACTAGTAGATCCATTGGAATGATGCACCTCTATGTGTACATAGTGCAAAGGAATGGCAATAAGCCCTAACTTTTGTTGGAGATACTCAAAAGTATCCTTAGGAAAAGCCTTAGTAAATTTATCAGAAATTTGATCCTTTTTAGGCACATATTCAAGCTTGGCTTCATTCTCCAATACCTTCTCTCTTAAGAAATGATATCTGATAGATATATGTGTTTTCCTTGAATGCATTACCAGATTCTTGGAAATATTTATTGCACTTGTATTATCACATAAGATAGGGATAGGCTCATCACACAACACTCCTAAATCCTTTAATATTTGCTTCATCGATAGTACCTATGTGCAGTAAGATGTTGTAGCTATATACTCAGCCTCTGCAGTGGATAAAGAGACTGAATCCTATTTCCTTCTTAGCCATGAAACCAATATGCATCCAAGTAAGAATGCACCACCACTTGTACTCTTCAAGTCATCTACACAACTAGCCCAATCTACATCAGCATAAGCACTTAAAGTAAAATCAGTATCCTTAGAATACTAGAAACCATAATCCAGACTCCCCTTTAGATATCTGAATATCCTTTTCACAATTGTAACATGTGTTTCTTTGGGTTCTTCTTGAAATTTGGAAACCAAACATATTGCATGTATGATATCTAGTCTAGTGGCAGTAAGATATAATAGTCCACTAATCATAGATCTATTCTGTTTCCATCAACTCTTAGGATGCATTCTGAACAGACACCATCTTGACAGAAATGTTGAGAAGACTATTTCTGATTTTATTTAATTTGTCCACTGTAATGGATATATTCTCCATGTCACCACTTACTAAAATTTTGTGATGGTTTATTTGTCCTGATGAGTTTCAAACACCTATCCAAATCCTGCATTACCATACTGTGTTTCTCAAGTCCAAGAGGCCCTTTTTCAACTTGGCTGCATCAAAACCCCTAGATCTAATAAATCCTAAACTCTCCCACTGCAGGACCCTCTTCTTTCCACCAATGGTACTCAGCTGCATCACACTCACCTGGTATACCCTGGAAATCTTTTTGAGCAGAAAATGCCAAAAAAACATCCAAATAGTTTCCATTCTTTTGCCACATAATCGGGGCAAAGGGCATTCCTCCTCAAAGCCCTAAGTTCCTTCATCCTCCGAACAACCTTTTCATAAAAATCCTTTTATTTGTTTTACTACACCATTCCTATTCAAGCATTCTAATACCCATTTTGTACCAAATATATTTGTTAATTAAACCCTAATTCCTATGTTTGATTTTTTCTATACCTTATTATTCCTTTCATTGCTCTAAACCAATTTTCATCTTTTTCATGTCACACACTCATTTCTTTAGGTTCCTCTGGTCTCAGGGTGCTTAATAATAAATTTACCTTAACCCATACCACTTTGTTTCTTGTCCCATACACTTTTCCTTTTGTCTCTCACTATCTATTCTTCCGGATGATTTTCTATACATATTTTGGAGTCTTAGGAGAAAGTTCTAGAGCTTCTTCTTCTTTAATATATTGTTCTTCTTCCTTATTTTTCTCTTTCTCTTGTCTACAAATAGGTTCATCTGGTTCATCTTCACTTCTTTCAACTAAACTGTGCATATTTTCATCAACTTTTACATTTGCACTTTCAACAATTATTCTCAATCTTTTATTGTAGCACATATATGCTTTTATTTTGGTTGCATATCCAAGATAAATACCTTCCTCACATCTTGCATCAAAGTTTCCTAGTTTCTCATCATCTCTTTTAATGTAACATTTTCTTCCAAACACCCTAAAGTACTTAATAATAGGAATTTCACCATACCATAGCTCATAAGGAGTCTTTGTATTGTTGCTTTTGATTTGAACTCTATTAAGAATATAGATAGTAGTTTGAATTGCTTCTCTCTAGTATACATCAAGTAAATTTGCCTCTTTCATCATATTCCTTGCAACTTCTTGAACTGTTTATTTTTTCCTCTCAACAACTCCATTCTACTGAGGAGTTCTAGGAGTAGAAAGATGTCTCTTTAAACCATGCTCTTCATAGAACACATTAAACTCATTGGAGGTGAATTCTCCACCTCTTTAAGACCTTAAACATTTTATTTTCAGGTTCACTTCATTTTCTACCATAGCCTTGAACATTTTGAATCTATCTAGAGCTTGAGCTTTCTCCCTAAGAAATTAACCCATGTCATTCTAGAATAATCATCAATTAAAAGAATAAAGTACCTATCACCATTAAGACTTCTTGTTATTGTAGGACCATAGAGGTCTGTATGAATCAATTCCAACATTTTGGTAGTTGATTGTTATTTTCCTTTAAAACTGTAACTTTTTTATTTTCCCAACTAACAACTTCTACAAACAACATTGGTAGGCTTTGTGATTCTGGTAGATCCCTGACAGCTTCTCTTGAACTAATCCTAATTAGATTGTCAAAGTTTACATGTCCCATCCTCCACCGCCATAGCCAAATTTTATCAACATGATACACAAATCAATGACTATTAGCACCCTTAAACTGATAAATGTTTCCATATGTTCTTCTTCCTGCAACTACCATAGTTTTGGACTTTTTTCTAATCTCACAAGTATTATCCTGAAACACAAGCTTAAATCCTTTGCTACACATTTTTCCAACACTTAAGATCATATGACTTAAGCCCTTAACATAATATACATCATTAGTATTGTGTTTTCTATCAAAACTAATTGTTCCTTTTCCAACATTCTTTGCACTAGAATCATCTCCAACATGAGCAATCCTCCATCATACTTTTCAAGTCTAGTAAACTTAGTTTTGTCTCTGATCATGTGATTTGAGAAACCACTATGAATTACCCAATAGTCTTTGTCTTCTCTAGCATGAAAGGTAGAAACCAAAGTATCTTCCATCTCTTCCTTCTTATTCTCCAGACCACATTCCCTTGCAAATCTTCCATGGTTAGTAGACACTGATTTATTCTCTAGAGCTAGAAACATGCATTCATCTTTGTCATCCTCAATATTAGATTCATCATCAAAAATTCCTAGATCTTCTCTAACATAGTGACCAATATTTCCACAAATGAAACATTTAAAGGGTAACATACCTTTGTACTTGTTGATACCTTTATTCAATTTCCTTGTGAAATTTTCTTCGAACTCCTTTGAACTTTCATTATATAGATCATCTTCTAAATATGTGGCTTTGAAGGTTGTTTCTGATTTCTCATTTTCTTTTTCAAATTTCCTCATTTCAAATGTGATCAGGGTGCCAAATAGCTATTCTCTAGTGAATTTATTTGGATCATAAACTTCCTTAATGGGTGAGACCTTGTCACTATAGCTCTCTAGTGGGGTCATCAGAATATTCTCCATTATATCTTCATCTGTTAGAGTACCTCCTTGATTTTTGACTTCATTTACTACACTATCAACCCTCTAAAAGTAACTTGTTATGTCCTCACCTTCTTCCATTTTCAAGTTCTCATATCTGCACTTAGCTATTAACTTCTTTGATAATTTGACTCTACCATTTCCTTCATAAATATCTTTCAACTTCTCCCAAACTTCAGAAGGAATGCCCAAAGAAACAACTTTTGTTAGCTCAGTCTTTGATATAGCACTATAGATTGCAAACCTTGATTTTTCATTTTCTTCATAGGTAGAAATCTAATGTATAGAAGAAGGGCCACCTATTGGCTCAACATGTTTTGTCTCAAAAAATTTCCAAGTCTTGTAGCCAAGAGAGATCAAGTAAGCTCTCATCTCCACTTTCCAAAAATTGTAGTCAAATCCATCAAACAAAGGGATTATCAATTTGTGCACCATTGGATCTACCTCAAGTGATTAAGCTCTTCTTCTAGGAACCAATGCTCTAATTCCAATTGTTGAAATGAACAAGATAATTGAGAGTGGGGGTGAATTAGTTGTATCTAATCACATTCACCACAGATCTTAAACAATCCACTTTAATCTGTTATTAAGTATGAACATGAAGTGCAAATAATAGAAAGAAATATCAACACAAGAAACACTAGATTTACGTGGAAAAACCAATAAGGGAAAAAACATGGTGAGGATTTACTCACAATATAAGAGTAATTGTAAAAAAATTTACAAGAACCTCACTACCAAAGGGCTCACTACCCAAGATAAGACTCACTGTCCAAATGGGAGGCTCACTTCCCACAGATAAATAATGATAGAAAGAAGAATATACATAGAGAATATTATCTTAATGCAATAGAATATCAACCACAACAAATTTCACACATCTGGAGCCTTGATTAGAGAATTGTAGACACCATCAACTCACTTCCTTTAGGAGTCTAACACATTGAAGTCCTTGCTACCTAATCTTACTTTCTAACACTTTCTCACATCTATCTTACTTCTCATAGTTGTGGCTTGCAATCCTAAACATCTTCTCTTGTATATATACCATCTTCAATCTTAGAGACTTTCTCCAAGGTTGGCTACACACTCTTCATTTTATAAATTCAAATTAGGTTGGAAACATTCCCATGATGGATGAGAATGAGAGCAGACTAGACTAACACTTAACCAGGACCCAAAACAACATCTTGGATCAGTCACATGCTTCCTTAATTGATACTCATCCTTCACATGACATGTAAACACCAGGTCAACCAAACCTAATGAAAACACCAATGATCTTTGAAGTACACACTTTTGCAATAAGAATATAGCATGTAGACCACAAAAAATGCTTTACCATAGACTGGAACACATCTTAGATGCCTTTAGATTCATCCCCAGCTAATGCAATAACCTTCATACATAGAACAATTTCCATCATTCCATCCAGACTATATAGACATACATAGTAACTATGAAACTATTCCTCCAGAACTCCAAACCACAAACACTCTTGATAGAACACATATAACATCATTACAAGCCTTCTTCCATATCTGTAAGACCTAAAAAAACTTGCGGACTGTGGAGTAGATACACTTTTCCTAGTCCATAGACAAACAACTTTGCTAGACCAGTTCACAAATTGGTGAACTCAACTTTCACTCTACATCAACCCAAAAGCTATAATCTAGGATATATTATGCAAGGATGTCCTTAATCAAAAATTTAGATCTTCACAAGCATAGGATCAACATAGAAGAAATGTGGAGCACATACTAGAGCACATTCTGAACACACACACAATTTTATCTTCACTTTCTCAAAATCACTTGATAACTCATCATATCAGCACACCTGCATCACCATAAAGATAGCTCCATGTTCTCACAACATCTCTATAGTATCTCAACTATACATGCACAACCTATAATCACTTGATTCCTTTCTCTACAACAACATGTACAGTGTTGACATTAATGACAACACCACCATACTCATCCATACTTGAAACAAAACTAAGCCCCAATGAACAATAGAGAACAAAGAAAGCAAGAAGCATAAAAACTATTGAAACAATATCACCTGGTCTTCAAGCCTCCATTGATTAACCTCTATTGGCCTTCTCCATTTTGCTACAAATTGTATGATTACCTCAAATTGAAGTGCAACTATAACCTATGCCTAATATAAGCAAAACATTGAAGTATTGTATTCTCAAGTACTTAGAGTTATCAAGCATGTTGTGTGTGAATCAATGAAAATGACTAGAGAGAGACCCTTTTAAAAGAATTCCAAATTGAAATGGATGGCCATGATTAGAAGCTAATAAATCCCTAAGATCAAAGGCTATAATTCAATGTGATGAGCAACATTAGGGTTAGGGAAACATTAGGTGAAAATTAGGGTAAGATTTAAAATGAAAGGCTACGATTTAATTGAAAACAATTAAATCAATGGTGAAGAATAAATGAGATAAAAAAGAGGTAGTTGGAATATCAAATAATAATAGAAATTATTTGATTTATGGAGGAAAGTTGAATTTTGGAATTAAATAATGCTTTAATTCATAAAAGTGTATAAGACAAAAGGCAATAAATAATTATTTTAATTATTTACTTGTGGGATGAAAAGTGGGTTAAATGGATAATTTTATTTAATTGAAGGAGAAAAGGATAATGAACAAATAAAATAATTAGTGGTAATTATTTAATTTCTAGTCGGAAATAAAAATGAGTAATTAAATAGATTAGAGATTTATTTAATTATAGAGAGAGTAGGGATTAATTACTGCCACATTTAAATAAACAAATATAATTTATTTATTTAAATAATTGTAGAGGAATAGAGGATACAAATTAATTAAATAATTTGAAATTATTTAATTAATGGTGAGTGTAAAGTATGACATTAGGACATAATTAAATAATTTAATTATGTGAGGAAGAAGTGTGATTTAACATGGAAAAATGTAGTTCAGAGACCTAAGTCATTTTTATGTGTCTACATTTTGCCCCTCTTTGACATATGGAACAACTGGAAGGATTTTAGTTTCCAGATGTATTGGATATGGTATGTAAGTTGAAGAAGGCACTATACGGATAGAAGCAAGCTCTGAGATCTTGTTATGCAAGATTGGACAAGTACTTGATACAACAAGGATTTAGTAAGGGCACCATAGATAATAATCTTTACTTCAAATTTGAGGAAGAAAAAATCTTGATAGTAGTTTTGTATGTGGATGATATTATCTTTGATGAAAATGAAGCTATGTGTAAGAATTTTCTAAAGAGATACAAAAAGAGTTAAATGTCAATGTTTGTTGAGATGAATTTCTTCCTTGTGTTACAAATTAATCAAACAGATAAAAGGATTTTCATTTCATAGTCTAAGTATGTCAAAGAGATGATTGAAAAACTTGTGGCATAAGATGGATGGCACGCGTGTCTACAACTCCAAGAACCAAGCTAGGGCATCTGAGCCCTAGCTCGTGAGTGGTTTTTTTCTATTCCTGCACGGCTAGGGTGGGGTTTGTTGGTCTTCTTGGGGGGGTTGTTTCTTGTTCTGGTCTTGGTGTGTCACCTGGTGTACTTGGCCAGGGCTCTTGCTTGGTCTACATTTTCTGTACGCCCGTGGAATCCTTGGCGTACTATGTTGTGCGCCCACTCTTGAATCTTTGGTGGTGGTGCATGCCCATGCATGCTTGGGTTTGGCTACTGGGGGATCGACTTTGTTGGGGTGGGTAGAGGGAAAGGGGTTGCTATTTTTTTGACTCTGCATGATAGGGTGGTGTGGGCAGTGTGTGGAGAGAGGTGGTGTGTTTGGTGGAAGGGTTGGTGTTCGACCTTGCATGGTTGTATCAGGATCTACTGCCTCAATGTCTCTGGGGGAGACTTCATAGGGCCCTTTAGGCATGGAATTTCATTACGTGATTGGCTCAAAGTCATTGTTGCATGCAACAAAATTTATTGACAATAGCCTTTTCTTTTAGGATTTGGTAGATGGCAGTGTTCGCATGTCAGGGGGATCTCACATCACTAAAGTTAATGGATTTCTTGAGCAGTGTAAAGAGAGACCTAAGTTGGTCATTCCACCTGATATGATAGCTAAAGATATTGAATATTATTCTAGGCATTCCTTATATTGAAAATTTTTGGGGATGAGGGTTTCTCCTCAATTTTTGGTGTCTTTGGCCTGACGGACCTAGTCACCAGAGGGTGAAATGGACATTATGTTGTTGGCTAACAATTACTTCATGGTCACTTTTGATTGCATGGCTGATCAGAATAGGGTCTTTGAGGGTGGTCCCTATTTTCATAACCAAGTGGGGTTGTTTATCAAACCTTGGCATGTGGGTTTCAACCCTTCGGAGGAGCTTCCAAATCCTGTTCTGGTTTGGGTCAAACTTCCTCGACTTTCAGTGGAATGTTGTCGTGATGATGTTCTACAATTGATAGCATCTTTGCTTGGAAAACTAGTTGGTTCCTCACAAAAGACTCTGGATAGAAAGGTAATGACTTATGCACATGTCTGTTTTGAAATTGATTTGGGTAGACCCTTGCTAGATTCTGTAGATATGTGTGCAAGCTCTTACTCTTGGGTGCAGTATTTTGATTATGAGACTCTTCCATTTCGATGTCGTCTTTGTCATGAATATGGTCAGTTGTTGCAACGTTTTCCAAAGGCTATGCCTATGGAGCCCCCATCTTCTCGGCCTCCACGCAAACCACCTATGGCTGATAGGGGGAAGGATCCTATCCCTAGAGATGGGGATGTTGTAGATGGTTTTGTACCTATCAGGGAGTGCAATAGGAATAGGAGTCAGAAGTGAACCTTGAAGGAGAGACAAGATGATGATACTTTTAACAGATTTGAGGTGTTAGATGATCTTAGCCAGTAGGAAGTGAATCTGAGTTTGGTAAACCTTGATCAGGGAACTCTGAGTACAGACCAGACTGGTCTCCTCTCTAAGGCTACTCAGGATGCACTGGATGGTGGTGGTTCACAGATGGTCACGGATCTTCACATGGGTGTTCTAGTGGAGTCAGTTCCTATAGCTGAGTTGAAGAAGGTTGGTGGGGATGGGTCTCCTCTAGTTTCAAATGTTGGTATTGATATTGGGAGGAGTGTCAAGTCTCCCTCTACTTTGGGTCTTCATCAAAAGGACTCAAAAAAGGGGGTCAGAGAGAAATCTTCCAAGCTTGGTCGTAAGAAGGATTTGGAAAAGATTAAGTTAACAGGGGAAAATTTGGTGGAGTCAGAGTCGGTCAAGACTCTGGATTCTCATTTCTTAAATCCCCTAAAATGATTGTTTTATCATGGAATGTGAGTGGATCGAATAGTGTCCCTTGACAAAATGTTGTTTGTGATTTGATTAGAAGTAATGCTTCTGATGTTCTTTTCCTGTAGGAGACTAAGTTATCGATTGAGGGTATGGTAGGTATGATGACCAAGTTATGGGGGAGTGGTGAGTGCCAGTGTGTTGGTGCCCTTGGTTCTACTAGGGGTGTGGACTGTTTGTGGAACTCTCAGAAGGTTCACCCTCTCTGGTGGATGTCCTTTAAGTCTTCCATTTCTATGGTGGCTTCTTTGTTTGAAATGGGAAATTTTGTTCTTTTCTCTAATATTTATGCACCTGTTGATCTTCTTGGAAAGTAGTTTCAATGGTCCCATATTAGGTATGTGCATAGAATGGTTCCTCTTCATCCATGGATTATGGCTGGTGACTTCAATGCCATTGCTGAGTTGGCTGAGAAGCATGGAGGTAATGCAAGGTTGGATCCCTCTGCGCTTCTTCTTCAAGACAACATCTTTTCTTTGCATTTGGTTGACATCAAGCCCAGTAATGATTGGTTTACTTGGAACAATCAGAGGATGGGGGATAATTGCATTACAAAAAGGTTGGATCGCTTCTTGGTTTCCTGCTATTGGATTGGTGGCTTGTGGTCCTCTTGTTCTAAAATATTGGACTGGAGGGGCTCAGATCATTGGCCTATTAAGGTTGTCATTTCTTCTGCTCATGTGCCTCATTCTCCTTCCTTCAAGTTTCAGCTCATGTGGTTGTGAGACCCATCTTTACATGTCCATGTGGCTAATTGGTGGAAGGTTGGTAGACCAACATATGGTACGGTGATGTATACTTTTGCTAAATTACTTCAATTTACCAAATATCAGATCAAATGGTGGAATAGATAGTGCTTTGTAAATATTTTTCATGATAAGGCTCATGCTCAAGTTGAATTGGATGGTATCACAAGGGTGATCAAGGAAGAGGGAGTAACGGTTGAATTGCTCTAGGATGAGGCTAGGGCTCTAAAGATGCTGGAGGAGTGTGAGTTGAGAGAGGAAGTATTTTGGAAGCAGAAGGCCAGAATTGAGTGGCTTTAGGAAGGAGATAAAAATAATACTTTCTTCTTTAACTCAGTGAAAGCCAGGAGGTAGGGTAATTCTATTTCGGTTCTAGTTAATGAAAGAGGTGAGCAACTCTCTTCTTCTCAAGAAATCTTGAATGAAGTTGTGTAGTATTTTGAATCTTTATTTAGGGAGGATGGGCATGGTGGTTCTATTGAGGAGGTTTAGGTTCTTTCTTGTATTCCTTCTTTGGTCACAAGGGAAATGAATGAGCATCTCATGGGTGACATTTCTTTGGAAGAGTTGGAGGAGACTGTATTCCATATGAAGAAAGGGAAGGCTCCTGGCCCTGATGGCTTCCCAATTGAATTCTTTCAAGAATTATGGGATATTATTAAGTTGGACTTATTGTCTTTTGTTCAGGAGTCTCAAAAGAACAAGAAAATGTTATGGTCTTTGAATGCTATTTTTCTTGCTCTCATACCTAAATGTGATGAGGTGGATAGGTTAAGTCAATTTAGGCCTATTTCCTTGTGCAATGTGATTTACAAAATTATTTCCAAATTGATTGCTGAGAGATTAAAAAAGTGGTTGAGAATGTTGATCTCGGAGGAACAGAGTGGTTTTGTGGAAGGTAGGAAAATTTTGGATGGGGTTGTTATTGCATCGAAAACCATTCACTTGATGGCCAGCTCCAAAGATAAGGCGATGCTCATCTAGTTAGATATGGCTAAGGCTAATGATTGAGTCCGGTGGTCTTTCCTCCAGTGGATGCTTGGAGCTTTTGGTTTTGGAAATGAATGGATTAAGTGGGTCATGAGTTGTGTTACCTCAGTTTCCTTCTCTATGTTAACTAATGGGGAGCATTCTAACCTTTTTGGAGCTTCTCATGGTTTATGGCAGGGACATCCCCTTTCTCTGTATTTGTTTATTCTTCTTGTGGAAGGTTTGGGGCATCTGATAAGAAGGAATGTTGATTTGGGTCTTATTCAGGGGTGGTGGTGGGAAGGCAATTTTCCTTCGCAATCTCATTTATAGTTTGTGGATGACACGACTCTAATGGGCATGGCTACTATTAGGGAAGCTTCCATTTTGTGCAAGGTGTTGGATGTGTATCTTGCTACTTCAGGTCAACGGATTAATGAAGATAAGTCCTCCATCTTCTTCTTTAACACCCTGGAGCCCATTCAGTGGAGGAATTCCCATATCTTGAGATTTCAAATTGGGGGTCTTCCTTTGATCTATCTTGTTTTTCCTATCTCTATTGGTAGGTTGCCTAAGGATTCTTGGCAGAATATTTTGGATAAATTTTAGGTGAAAGTTAATCACTAGACTCATAGGTGGTTGTCCTTTGCTAGCCATGTTCAGTTGCTCAAGTCAGTGGTGTAGGCTCTTCCCACCTATATATGTATGCTTCAGGTGGCCCCGATGGGTTTTGTTAAGGATTTAGATTCTTTCATCAGGAAGTTTCTTTGGGCTGGTAGCTTGTTGTCTTCAAAGTGGAGCCTTGTTAACTGGGATACTATTTGTAGCCCGCATCAGTTTGGTGGCCTCGGGTTAAGGAAGTTGTCCTTGACCGGGGAGGCACTGGTAGCTAAACTGTATTAGAGATGGTGTGTGGAGTAGGATCAAATTTGGGCTAGGATTTTATCTCATAAATACTTCCCTGGGGTCGCTTGGCAAGATATTCCCCAATTTCCCGTAGAGGGGAGAGGCTCGATGATTTGGAGTACACTTAAGAAAGGCGCAACGCTTGTTAAGGATGGCCTTTTCTGGATTTGCAGAGGGGGGTCAAAGGCTCACTTCTGGTCTGATTCTTGGGATGGTTTTCCTCCCATTACTTCTCAATTCCCTAATCTACTAACTCTGTGTCAGAGGTTTCTTACGGCTGGCTGGTCTAGGGTGAGTGATTTTATGGCCTTCTCTATTAAAGACCAACTGGTGATGGTGAGATGGAAGTGGCTTGATGAATGGCCTGATGTTGGATTGAATGAAGAATGCACAAAGCTTCACAATATCCTATCTCGAAGGTGATGCAGTTCCCTCCTGGATGGGGATGTCCTCTCTTGGTCTCCTAATACTAAGGGGGTCTATTCTGTTGCTTATGGGTATCAGGTGTTGTTATCTCGTAAGCTGGAGGAGGTGGAGGTACCCTAGTGGAGGAGAGTGTGGAATAAGTTTTCTTGGCCAAAGTGTAAATGTTTCGTTTGGACCTTGGCCTGGAATAGATGTTTGACATGGGACGACATTCGAAAGCGGGGTTTTTAGGGTCCCTATGTTTGTGTTCTCTGTGGGGGAGGGGAAGAGGAGTCTTCTCATTTGTTCTTTCATCGTTCCTTTGCTTCATAGCTGTGGCATTTCTGGTGGGGAGTGTGGAATAGTTTCTATATTCATGCCTCCTCTTTGGTTGAATTTTGGAGCAGTTTGGGTAGGCCTCCTTCGGTGGCCTCTTTTCTATAGGATGTGTGGTATGTGGGGCCTACTTTCATCTTGTGGCAGATTTGGTTAGAGATAAATCATAGGATTTTCCATGGTGAGAACATGGTTGTGCAGCAAGTTTGGAAAATAATTTTGGGTATGATTCAAGAAACAGTGGCTGCTAAATGTGATGTTGGGTTTCCCTTGGAGAAAGGGGATGCTGAGGTGGTGGATAGATTGGGGATTCAAGGTTTGTCATTGGCATCTGCTAACCTTAGGAGAGGTCGATGCCAATGGCAGAGGGTTCTTAGGATGGGTAGATGGATGCCCCCCTAGCTGGTGTTTTGAAGATCAACATAGATGGTTCTTCTCAGGGTAATCCTGGGCCTGCTGGGGTTGGGGGGATTGCCAGAGACTTTATGGGATCAATGGTCTTCTTCTTTTCTATTCATGAGGGGTGCAACCCATTAATCTTATGGAAGGTTTGGAAATCTTATACGCTTTTGGGAATTTTCTTTGGGCTAGCGTAAGGTTATCTATGAGTCTGATTCGCAAGTCCTGATAAATTTGCTAAAGGATAGGAAGTTGCTTGGTGTTCACTGGCAGTTATCTAGGTTGGTTCAGTAGATTTTTCAGATTAGTTCCTTGATGGAGATGGTGTCCTTTGTCCACATTCCGAGGGAGTGGAACAAAGTAGATGATTGTTTGGCTCATTGGGCTTTTGAGCATATAGAGGGTTGGAATGTTGATGAGTTGGGATAGGTTTCTCCAGAGCTCAGCCACGACCTGGAGGGAATTCTTACTGAAGATGGAAATGCTAGTAATGTTTCAGAGTGATGTGGTTTCTTGTTTCTTGTTTGGTTCTGGTCATTCTTTAGCATTGGCCTGTTGATGCTTTGTAATGTTGTTCTTCGATTATTAATAATTTTTTTACCCCTTTTAATTAAAAAAAAAAGAGTGTCAAAGAGATGTTTGGAATGGATGACTCCAAACTAGTATGCACTCCTATGGCAACTAGTTGTAAATTGAGTAAGGACAATGATTCCCCTAAGGATGATTAGAGAAAGTATAGATCTATGATTAGTAGACTACTATATCTAACTGCTAATAGATTAGATATCATGCATGTAGTTTTTCTTCTAGATAGATTTCAAGAAGATCCTAAAGAAACACATGTTGTGGTAGTGAAGAGGATATTTAGATATTTAATAGGCACTCTAGATTATGTTTTGTGGTATCCTAAAGATACTAATTTCACATTAAGTGCTTATACAAATGTAGATTGGGTTGGTTGTGTTGATGATAGGAAAAGTACAAGTGGTGGTGCATTATTTCTTTGATGTAGATTAGTTTCATGGTTGAGTAAAAAGAAGGATTTAGTTTCTTTATCTACTGTATTGGTTGAGTCTATTACATCAGCATCATGGTTGTACACAAGTTTTGTGGATGAGATGGACATTGAAGGACATCAAAGTAGTGTATGATGAGGCTATATCTATGTTATGTGATAATGCATGTGTGTGAACAAATATTTTGGCACCCTAACGCTTTATTGCACTTCTAGGGTTTCTCACCTAAAAGGAGAAAGATGGGTCAAAATGGGCAATGTCCCCACTCAAAACCAATGCAAGTATGAATGGAATATGCTTAAATGAAATTTCTAAATACAATAAACTGATAAAAGAAATGAATTATTAATGCAAGATCTAAGAAATGCAAGTTGTTTGAAAACACAGTGATGTATGCAAAATGACCTAAGAGTGAAAGCAAACAATAACAAAATCAAACAAGACTGGAGAGGTGCACCTAGAAAATAAAATGTGATGTAGAGAGGCTCTGGAATCCTATATAATTTGTTGTTGAAGCCAACTAGGACACTTACGCCAGGCTGGGTGACCTAGTCTTGTTTTGGGGAGATTCTACTAGAACAGGTTTTTGCCAAATGGGTATCTAGAAATGAAGAAATCATTTTTCAAGCCTAGCAGTGGGACTAATTTTCCATTGATGGAAACTTAGTCCACCTTCGTTTTTTGAGAATTTCGATACAGGAACCTATAGCTCTCAGTTTGCACTTCTCTTCTTGACAAGTGTCTAGTTCTAAAACTACAAAAATTGGGCTAAAAGAGGTCTCCAAGCTTTAATAAGGGATTTTTTGACTTGAATGAATTTGATGGATTGTTGACCACTTTTTAACACCTTTCTCTTTGAAAAATATACATATAAGACTTGCAAAACACACATGCAAAGAGGGGAAAAAGGGTTAAGGGTTAGAGAATAGGGGTTTTCCTTGGTCAAACCCAAATTTTGTAATCCAACCCTTGAAAATGAAATGAAATAAAGATAAAATGATGAATGAACAACATGCAATGTCACAACTCACCAAACCCTTGATGTAGAAATCTGAAGATATGCAAGTACATGGTCCAATGAAGACTTGATAATGCCTAGAATGCTTGAGAATTATGAATGTATTTATGCTAACATGTGGATGAATGTATTAGACTAGTGGGGGTGAAAATGAAAAGAAAACCCTTTATTTATACTTGATTTTATGAAATTTCTCAAAAGTAACACATCATAGGCTGAGCTCAAGGTTAAGAGAATAAAATCTTGCTAGAAAATTAAAAGAATTTTGGTTTTTGTGCCCAATGGGACTAAGTCGCCATAGGTGGTGACTTGGTCCCACCAGGGAAATTTTACTAGGTGTCAGGAATTAAAGTGTATTTAATTATGATTAATGGGATTATTCTCTGAAGTACACTTAAGTAGGGCTGGAAAGTGCATTAAGGGGCCATTTAAACATAATAAAGGGTCAAATTAGTGATGACAAGCCTAGAAAAGCATGAAAGTTTGTTACAACTCTTTGCAACACTTTGAAATAAGACTTGGTAAGTGATAAAAAGAGGTTATTTAAGTGAATTATAATGAAAGGGTCCTAGAAAAGTGTGAAAATGGGTTACAACACTTCACAACACTTTTACAAGACATCCTAGAATTCTTATTGATTCACAAGGGTCCAAGACATAATGTTAATTTGTTGACCACATTACAACATTAAACCAGGAAAAATCAAGCCAAAATCACTAGGAGGGCCTAAACATGAGAAAAAGTAGAAGGGTTACTTTTGTCGTGTCCACAATGTGCAATTAACATTTCAAAGAATTCAATGATACATTCAAGGACAAATCATATATCTATCAAATCATATATCTATTAGGTATCACTTTCTAAGAGAGAAGGTTATCACGAATGATGTGAAGCCTAAGTATATTCCTACAAAGGATCAGATTACTGACATATTTACTAAAGCTCTTCCAAAGGATACTTTTGAGTATCTTTGGAAGAGGTTGGGGGTTATTGCCCCTCCCTATTTGAACTAGATACCTATGGAGGTGCATTAGTCAAGTAGATATATGCATCTATCTCTTTTTATAGATTGATGTTGGTGGCTACCTCTTAGGGGGAGTAGGTAGTGTCATTAGTTGTCATTGTTGTATATTTTTTTAGCTAATTGGGTGTAGTGGTTTTGTGTCAAAGGAGAATAATGCAAAACATTTCTTACCTTTACCATTGATGTCAAAGGGGGAGAGAGAATCATGTGAAAAATATTATATACTAAGGGAAAGTAGAGAAACTCTAATCATTATTGACAAAGGGAGAGATAACCTTGTAGATAGAGAGTGTGCAAGAATTTTGTGTATGTTTTCTTTGATGGTTCTTAACATCTTGTGTTTCCATCAATGATAAAGGGGGAGATTGTTGCAAGTATGATGGTGTTTTCATTGATGTCAACATGAAGTCTACCAACTAGTGCTATCATTGATGTCAACCATGTGTTGAGGAAGTTTGTTGCATATGGAGGATATTGAGAAAACTATGAAAAAGAGGAAAATAGGGTGTTGCAGGTTGTACATGTTGTGAGTACATGGAGCTATCCTTTGTTGCATTGTCTAAAGATGAGTTGGAATGAATTAATGAGCTAAGATGATATCTATGGTACTTGGTTTCCAAATGCTTTTGAGAAAAATTGATGAACAAGGTAAAATGTGTTGTGCAAGTGTTCAAAGTATGCTTTAGTATTGTGCTTCACATTTCTTCTATATTGATCACATGCTTATGTAGATCAGATATGTTTATCGTGGTTGTTAGAGGTCGCTATATTCATAATTTGGGTTTCTAGATCATTGTACAATGCGAGATATTTTCACCAGTGTGTCAACCTATTTTTGAGTGATGTTTTCTATGGCCTAAGAGAAATGTATTTTCTTCGTGTTTCTCCACTATTTGGATTCAGCTTGTGTAGATTTGGCAAATTTTTTATAATGCTTATATCTTTCTATCTTCAAGATTTTAGTTGATTTGGTGCAGTACAGTGTGAGTTTCATTTGTCAATATGTAAATAAGGTTTACCACTTGTTCTAAAATGAAGTATTTGTATGTTGCAAGCTTGGATGAAGTGTTTGATGAATCTCAAGAAGTTTGTGGATTATTCTAGATCATGTTCAAGTAAATTATGTTGTTCGGATGTGATGGATTGATTTGAGTGTACTTAATGTTTGAATGGTGTTTAGCATGGGAAATTTTTTGACCTTGTTTTTAACACTACATGTGAGCTTATGAAAGCTTGTTGAGGTGTATTTGGAACTATTTGGTTCCTAATTAAGGATTATTTTTTGTCGCCTTCATTCCTATCCATGTAGGAATTTTTAGGTGTCAAACTATTTTGAATTTGTATGTATAATGACTAGCTATAGATATTGGAGAAGGTTTTTGAGGTTGAGGTTGATACAAATACATATGGTGTTGTTGTGAGTTGAAGGAATGAAATATGTGAGAAGCAAGATAGATGTAGGATCTATGCGAGTGATGTGTGTGATGTGAATTTGAGCATAGTAGTGCGAATTTCAATGTTAGGTTTCATGAAGATAGTGAGATGAAGGAATCAAAAATCATTCAAGCAAGACTGCAAGAGTGTGTGAGTAATTGTGGTGGATTCCTTGTTGCATTGAGAAGTATTATTTGTGTAACATTTCTCTTCAATATTCTTTTATTTATTTTTGTGGTAGTGAACCCTAGCTATGAGCCTTTTGGATAGTGTGTCCTATTTTGGTAGTAAGCCCTCTTGTACCAATTTTGCTATTACTTATATTGTGAGCTAATCCTCATCGTGATTTTTGCCTCATTTAGTTTTCCATTTAAATTTGGTGTTCTCTTGTGTATGGTGTTGTGACTTTAGTGTCTATTACTTGCATTTCAATTTTAATCACATTAACAAAATAAGGGTTTATTGAATGCATGAGGATTTGATTATTGTTGATGGTTTTGATGTTTTGATTAGATACAACTTATTCCCCCCCCTCTCATTTTTATTTTTCATTCAATAACTTCCAATATAACATTTTTTTTTCTTATTAGCACTAGCAGGAGATGGTCTATCAGTGTGCATAGAGTGTGAAACATCTATTTTACATCATGTTCCACTTGTGGGTCAAAAACATGACCATACAATTCTATTGCACACTCAAAAAATATATGACTGTCATGTTGTAGGTTCCTAATAAATGCTTCTCACACACATATCACTTTGGATAATGATTGAAGGAACAAACCTGAAAATAGACCACCTAGGGTTTATAAACCCTTTGCAAATTCATACCTTCTGAGTGCCTTGACCAAATTCATTGGATTGATCACATCATCCCATGCACACTTTATAGAGAGAATGTGAACTAGAGTGTAGCTTCTCAAGAGGTCCATACAGTTGGATAAGAAAGTAGAAGCTATCTCACACTTAGAATAGTAGCAGGGTATGTGCAGGATCATGATGGGCCAAAAAATGACAATATGATGGGTATGTGGCTGACGACTACTTTTTTACCCAAAATTGATGAAATGAAAAGGGTTTTTAAAGGATATTCTCAGCTTTCCACTGATATAAATTATGCTTTACTTTGAATTTAAGAAGTAATTATTACTTATTTTCTATTCAAATTATGACTAAAGTCCTAATTGATAGGATGATTGACAAAAATCTATAACTTTCAAACAGTATCACATTTTTTAAATCCAAAACATGTGTCACATTCTATGATTCACATAATATAGCACTAAAAAATAAAAATTGAATTTCATGAAGTATTGACCAAGTTAAGGTGGTCAGACATACGAGTTTTTATATTTTTAAAAATGTTGTAATAAAAAATTCATAATTAATTATTTACTTAGAAAAAAATTACAAAAAAATATGCATCACATCGGGGCATGATTCCTATACTTATATTTAAAATATTATAAGAAAATATTATAATTTTATTGTGGTTAGGGTGGTCAGACAAACACCTACTTCTTATTTTTTCCCTAAAATTTAAGTACCATTGCATTGAAATTTCAAATTTTCATCAAATAGATTTTATTTTTTTTAAAACAAACCTAGTAGTTTAGAAACTACATTCAATTTGCTATAGATTTTATTCTTACATATTTTTTAAATAATATAGATAACTTATTCAATTTTTTACGTAAAGTTGCCTAACTCTGATTTTTCTAATTTTTTTACCACTTAAGGGCTTGTTTTTTCCATGATGATCTTGCACATACCCAGCATGTAGGATCCATTAGCATCAAACATTTTACAACCTCATGGATTTTATTCTTGATAGTTGAACAATTGAAATTGAAAATGGAATGCAACCTTTTTTTCATGAATGAACCACCATTTTTCTACTCTAACTGATTAGGTAGTTGGTTGATGCAAATCCTTGAGTTCAACATTTTCTATGTGAGATAAATCACCAAAGGTGATGAACAAAGAAGAAATAAGAAGATAAAATTGAAGTACTTGTCAATTCACACCACAGGCTCCCCTCAAATTGGTTGAATGATTTCATTGTTTCTATTCTAGAGGATGAAAATGGCTAACCTTCCAAAACTTATAGTAGATGCTTTAATCTTCTCCTTCTACTCTCAAAATGGAAAAAATGTGGATGACAAAGAGAATTGTAGGAATGTATAAAAAAAATGAAATAATAATAGAAAGAACCAATTATTGGGTTTATGTTTCCTTGCAAATCATAATGTTTGCAAATTTATCTCCAAGTGTTGCTTCATCCACTACTTCTATAAATCAATAAATATTGCAACTTTTTTATGACAATAAATAAATAAAACATTTTGTTTATGATAAAAAATCAATATGTTCACAATCTCTTTATGATAAAAAAAATTTATATTAAATTATTGTTCAACCAAAACAATTTTATAAGAGTTCATGGTGTTTTTTATTTGAGGAGATTGTATGGTAGAGTCATGTTTGATATACATATATTTTTTAGTTGTGAAATGATCTCTATATCAACTTAATAAGAAGTATTATGTCTTCTAGGTAGCTCTTTCTTTTATTGATAGCCTTGGATATCAAATGTATGTTTAGTAATATTATAAAACTTTCAACTTTTACACCTAAATTTTTTCATAATTCTATGAAACGTGGCCTTAATGAATCCCAACTTCTTTCTAATTGGGCCTGGAGTGAAATAGATATTACCCACTCCCAATAATTGGTCCATTATTTCCCTCCTTAATCATAAGATAGAGGGGTGTTCCTATGACTTTAAAACCTTTTGTCCTTAGACAAAAAATTGGATTCAGGGATTTGGGAACTTATGACATTCAGAACCAATATATATTCCTCTAAATACTACAATATATGATAATTATAATTGACTATGAAATATTCATATATTCCTAACTAAAAAATATTAACTAACACCTATTAGTAAAAAAATAGATACTAAGTTATTAATCCAAATCACTATTGATATATAAAGTAAGCATCCTTCATGTAATCAATTATTAGAAAGATTTATTATCACCAAATTCCATACAACAAATAAAAAATAATATACTTAATCACCATAAGAAGCCTCAATGTTTATTGAATATGATTAAGGATGCGTAATTCAAAAATGAAGTGCATGTAAGGATACAAGTTTAAACAAGTTGAACAAAAATGGTTATAAGGTTTTTTATAGTTTATACAAAATATTCAACACTTTATAAATTTGATGAATGACAATCGCACAATGTAAGAGAAATATTAAATCAACTAAAAATATTTTCTTTTGGGTCAGTTTAGGATCATGGGGGTCCAAACTAGGCCGTTAAGTTGCCATGAAAGTTTAGAAAAAAAGAGTTAGGCAACTTGACATAAAAATTTGAATAAGTTATCAACATAATTTGAAAAATATGTAAGAACATTTTTTTTCAAAATTGAATGTAGTTTCTTGGATACTAGTCCTTTTTTGGAAAAAAGCAAATCTATTTGGTGAAAATTTGAAATTTCAATGTAGTAGTACTAAATATTTAGGAAAAAAAAAACAGGTGTATGTTTGACCAACCTAAGTACAAGAATTTTTTTATTTTTTTTAAACTTTCAATATAAGTAGAGGACACGTGCCTGGATGTACCACATTTTTTTGTAATTTTTTTGCAAGTAAATAATTAGTTATTTTTTTTTATGAAAACTTTAAAAAATATTAAAACATGTTCGTTTGACCACCATAACTTGGTCAAAAATTTATGAAATTAATTTTTTCTTTTTTTTTATCCTATAGTATGAGAAGCATAGAATGTTTTGCATCTTTCGAATTTAAAAAATGTTAAATCGTTTAAAATTATAGATGTTTTTCAGTCAACTTATCAATGAAGACTTTAGTCAAAATGCATGTAGAAAATCAATAATAATTATCTATTTATTTTCAAATAAGGAATATCTTATATTGGTGGAAAGCTAAAAAAATCTCAATAAACCCTTTTCGTTTCATTAAATTTAGATTAAAAAATCATCAACCCATTTTTTTATCATATTGCCCACTTTTTGGACCCCCATGATCCTTCACTCACCCTTTTAATTTTTTTGTTTTATTTGTAAGGTTTTCATTACAACCATATTTTTTATGTATAATTGGAGGTTGGAAAACACTAGGAGTCACCTCTTAGGTTGATTTTCTTATTTTTTTGTATACCCCACCTACAATTGCTCCCCATGCTCTCCACCCTTTAACTTTGAACATGCAGAATGAAATAACTAAGAACTGACATTTTGTTTTCCAGCCAACAATTATTCAATAACCATATGAAGCAATTGAAATGCCATATTTTCTCTAAATAAGAGCTTTTATAAACTTTGAAGGTGTCTTTCATTACATTCTTGTTATGTAAATAAGAAAAGGTTTTCATTACAATAATACTATCTATGTATAATTGGAAGTTGGAAAACATTGGGTGTTATAAAATGCACAACCCACATATTTCTATAAAACCATCTACATGTAACAACCCAGTCAGTTGCTCTCCTCTTAACTCAATTTTGTTAGTTTTATGTATGCCCCACTTGCAAATCCTCCTCATGCTCTCCACCCTTTAACTTTGAAACATACAAAATGATATAACTAACAACCCATATTATGTTTTCCAACCTGCAATTATTCAATGCATTTATTTTACCATAATATGAGAAAATTTAAATGTAATTATTAGTCTACCTAATACTTTTTATAAAGTTTGAAGGTTCCTTCAATTCCATCTATACTATCTAAATAACAAAGTCTTTTCACTACAATCATATTGTCTATGTATAATTGGAGGGTGGAAAATATAAGGTGTTATTAAACCTTCGACCCTTGAAAAGAAGTAGACCAAAGTGAATGAGATAGATAATGTATTGAATGAGGATATTCTTCATGCTGCTAAGAAGTTGAGGAAGGTGTGTGTGCAGTATGTGCAATGGGAAAATTGCAATGCAAAAGTGAATAAACTCGAGAGTTTTTGTATTGTATATGAATTTGATGAGTTAAAGAAAGTGAAAGATGATACTATAAGTGGAGTTGAAAAAGTGAAGTCAAATATTCTTCAACTTAAGAATTCCATGGAATAAATAAAACTAGAAATAAGTGATAAGGAAAAGGAAAAATCATATCTAAGAACAACAAAAAGAGAATAAGTTGGGTGGAGACATGGAAGTATTATCTAAGAAGGTAGAAATTTTTTCTAACAAACTTATTAAAAGAAGCATTTTCATTGTCTAATAAAAAAGACACTCTAAAAGATGAGGAAAAAGTGGTTGCAAAGCTACATAAAAGTATTCACAAAATTAAAAACTCTATCAAAGAAAGGGATCATTTTTTCCTTAGGGTTTATAAGCGAGCAATTACTCTAAAGCTTTAAGTGAAAGATATGAAAAGGAATACCAGGTGGTGTTAACAAGTAAGAGAAGTGGGGATGAGGAAAAATATCTCGATGCTCAACTTGTACATGCAAAATTAATAGTTGGAAGTGTTAAAACTATAGCAAAACATCAAAAGACTAAAATTAACCACTTAGAAAAGGAAGTAAAAGATAATAAGAAGATTTTATCCTCACAATATTTTATGCAATTAAGTCGTTGCACACCATTGAATGCTATATTTGAAATATATTTACAAATGATTCAAATGTCATTTTTTTATTCATTACATTTATTTTACCATCATATGAGGAAATTTAAACATAGATTTTAGTCTACCAAAGACTTTTTATTAATTTTTAAGGTTCCTCCTCTCATTAAATTTGTACTATCTAAATAACAAAATCTTTTCATTACAATCATATTTTTTGTGTATAATTGGAGGTTGGAAAACACAAGGTGTTATTAAACCTACCACCCTTGAAAAGAATTAGACCAAAGTGAATGAGGTAGATAATGTATTGACTTAGGAGATTCTTCATGTTGTTGAGAAGATGAGGAAGGTGCATGTGCAGTATATTCAATGGGAAAATGGCAATGCATAAGTGGATAAAATTGTGAGGTTTTGTTTTATATTTGAGTTTGAGGAGGAAAATGAAGTGAGAGATGATGATATAAGTGGAGTTGAACAAACAAAATCAAACATTCTTCAACTTAATAATTCCATGAAAAAAATAAAACTAGAAATGGATGATAAGGAAAAGGAAAAATTAGATCTAAGTGAATAAAAAGAGAATCATTTGGGTGGAGACATGTAATTCTTATCTAAAAAGGTAGAAAAAATTTTGAATGAAATTTTTAAAAGAAACATCTACAGTTTATAATAAAAAAGACACTCTTAAAGTTGAGGAAAAAGTGACTACAAATCTACAAAAAAGTATTCAAGAAGTTTATAACTCTATCAAAGAAAGGGATGTTACTATCATAAGGGTTGATGAGGGAGAAGTTGATCTAAAGCTTAAAGTGAAAGATATGAAAAATAAGTTAGAAAATCATGAAAAGGAATAACAAGGGGTATTAACAAGTAAGAGCAGTAGGGATGAGGAAAAATGTCTTGATGATCAAATTGTACATGAAAAAGTGATAGTTGGAAGTGTTGAAAATATAGAAAATCATTAGAAAAATAAAATTAACCAGTTAGAAAAGGAAGTAAAAGATAAGAAGACGATTTTATCCTCACAAGGTTTTATGCAATTAATTTGTTGCACACCATTGAAAGCTATATTCAAAACAGGTTGTGCTAAAATGATTCAAATGCCAACTTTTTTTCACATTTGTATGTAAGTTAACATAAATAATAAGACTTGAGGTGGAATTTCCTACCATTATTTGATACTATTTATAATAAGATTTTAAATGGAAATAAAAAGTATAATATGATATCTATAACAACATAGTCTGCAAAATTAGGAAAATAATGTAATTATACACCATAATTGTTCAATAATTACATGACCAAAGATGGAATGCACAATAACTATTCACAACCTATCTCATCCTCTCCTACGCTATCTATTATGTGCAATTGAGGTGATGCTTTGATAAAATCTTATAGGCTTCTTTGGGTCCTTGGCACTAAGGGTGGGGTGATTTTTCTTGCATGAATCCTTGTTGTTGTACACATAACAAGAGTTTTCTAGGGAGATTGTGCTTTCACCTTGGAACTTTCAACACCTTCAACCTATAACAAATCTATCAATGGAAATGAGTATGTTGATCAATTGATGTGGATGAAAACAAGTATAAGGTACTCTGATATATACAAAAATAAATTGTTTATATGTACTTGTGGAAGAGAGAGCCTCAAGTAAAATATGCTCCATATCATCAAGAAATCCATATAATTAGTGAGAATGTCTAAGAAAGTACCAAGGTAAGGTAGATTGTAAGCAGGAGGAGTGGCCTCAACAATGTGGTCTTTGACACAACCTTTTGGCATTCCAATGCCATGGAAATCAACACTTCTTCCCACATCTACCATAATGCCTTTTCTAACCACTTTACCCCTTGAGTAAAGGTCAATGTGATCATGAACCTTTAAATCTATCACCTAATTATCTATCCTCTCATCATCAACATGATTTAAATACATTAGAAAGTTAACTAAAATCAATTGTAATTCATGTAATAGTTAAGAATTCATAAAGAAATTAGAATAGAAGTGTGGAAATGCATTGTCTCCTACTGATATAGATGACAAGACAATGATCTCCCAATCCCCATGTCCATCTTTATCACCCTCTTTCATATGTATTGTTACTACATTGCCAATAAGGTCAAGGCTCAATTTTTCTTGAGACTATAAACAATTGTAACATTCTAGGTGTGAGTAGACAAAGATCGTAACCAAACTTTACAATTTTGAACAATGATATGTATACATAAACATATCAATTTCAAACTACCATTTCTAATAATATATGTATATAATTAAAGGAGAGCATACTTCAGGTTGATCAGCTCATAGGAATGCAGTGATCACCTCAATATTCATTTCGTCATCTCTTTTCCACTTCTTTTCTAGAAATTGAGAAATAGGAATATCATTGTCCTATTACATAAATGTGAAATACATTCAATAAAAGGTCATAAAATATAAAATCTAGCCTTTTCAATAAATCAAAATAGATACTTACTGAATCATTTGTCACACATATGATCTCCTCCCCAGGCACCCTTTCTTCTTTGCTACCCTACTGAGGCACATTTCCCTATCCTAATTAGACACTACCCTACTGATGCCCACCACTTCTTTGTTCATCATTTGCATGTAATGGAGGGAACTTAAACATCACATCAAATTTAGATTCATGCAATGAATTCATTCAAAATATCAAAAATACCCATTAAAGAGGAAATTTCAAAATTACCCTTTCTTCCAATTTCTTCCTCTAAATGAGGATTAAAACTTTTGGCCATATATGTTCCATATTCTTCTCAATATTAGATGGATGACTAGGAGGAAGGAAACCATCTTGTGCTTTCATGGGTATTGCCTCCTCCAAATAAAATATAACATACTAAGTGCCAACATTCACTCCTTGACCATCTCCTTGTCATGCCATGTAAGTTAACAGTATGTGAACCTTGTATGCATCAAAAAGTAATGAACCAACAAATTTTTTGATTCAACGGTTTATTTGCACATTACTATTATCTTTCTCTCCTACGAGATCAATATTATTTTCCTTCTTTTCTCTTTCTTCTTCTAATTGTTGTATGAGCGCATAATAGCTTTCACCTCCTTTGCTTCGAGAGGAATTTCGAGGAGGTTATTTGTACCATACACTATGTAGACCCTTTCAATAACATACATTCTCTACAAATTATAGTGTACCATCATTTGGTACTTTGGGCATCATTTTCACTCCTTTAAAGATACATTTTCATTTTCTCAAGGGGATGAAGTAGGCATTTTCATGGTCCCCCTATCACACTTTGGCCATGCTTTCATGGTGTCAGAAGAGGAAGTTGGTGGTCCAACACCCTATGCATAGTGAGAATTTTTAAATCCCAAAATATTTTCCCTCCCCAAATGCTACAAGAAACATATGTACAATAATGTGCAAATTTTCTACCAAGGCATACTATTATGTGATGAGCACCATCCTAGACAAAAAAATCAAAAAATAAAATATCTTACTATATTTGATATTAAAATAAATTGAATGCAAAACATAAACAGACAACCAAATGATGCAATAATTTATTTTTTCTATCCACCTTCCCATCATTCACATCACCCTATGCTTCATTCACACCTTCTTCATTGTTAGGGTGATCCTCTACATCCTTATACTCACTATGCTTGTCATGATCATCATCTTTCTCAACATTAATAAAATAATATTTGTCAAGGACCTCTTCATCTTCACCCTCCTCCTCATTTTTAACCTCCTCCTCATCTTTACCCTCTTCCTCATCTTTGACCCCATCCTCCTCTTTAGCATCCTCCTCATCTTTGGCTTCCTCCTCTTCCTCGAGGACTGTGGCATGAGCTTGATTGTTACCCTAATTGTTGGCATAAATCAAATGAATAATATAATGTCAAAATAATTATATTTGTAACAAAAATTAAATTTCATAAATGAAATTATAAAGTATAATGATTGATGCATTGAAAGGAAAGAGTAATGGGAAGTTCAAAATCAATTATCAAACAACATAACTATTTGTCTCGAGGATTAAAATTAAACATTTGAAGGAATCTTGTAATTAGTAGGTATTGCCAGCATGAGTATCAAACATGACCATCCCAAAGGAGATCAACCTATACACGTCATGTCAAATGTGTCGGCCACCTTGACAGTATTCATCATAGTACAAACCACCATTTCTTTTAAAGGAGGCATCCTTGGTTCTCTATAAGATGTAAGAAAAATGCAAGTGTTACAAACAGTTAAAGTTTCAAAATTTATCGCATTGTCTATTTTAAGGAAGGATATAATTTTTTAATCATATGAGGAAATTCAAATGTAATTTCTGCTATAACTAAGAGTTCTTATACTCACAACCCGCTATGGTTTATAGCCTGCAAATATACTATGAATTTTTATTTTTCTGATGATATGAAGAAATTGAAACACATTTTTACTATAACTAACAATTGTGGTAAATTTTCAAGTTTTCTTTCAATACATTTGTACTTTCTAAAAAAAAGGTTTTCAAGAAATTCATATTGTGAAAAAAATTGCAATTTAGAAAATATTGGGTCTTATAAAACCTGCAACCCACATACTATTTTTAAACCTTGAACACATAACAACCCATTTGGTTAGACACCCTTTACCTCAATTTTCTTTGTTTTATGATTCTATTAAAAACCTTTTGTTCAGTAGACAGTGAGAATGTACTAAAATTGGGAAACAATGCATGTTATAACACTTACAACCCACATACTATTGTAAAACCCTCTACATGTAACAATCCAATTGGTTGGTCACCCCTCACCTCAATTTTTTATATATTTATGTATCCCCCACCTATAACTTCTCCTCGTGCTCTTCACCTTTTAGCTTTATATGTGTAGAATGAATAAATAATAACCAAATTTTTGTTTTCCAACTTGCAATTATTTTGGGCATTTTTTATTCCAATCATATGAAGAAATTGAAATCCAATTTTTACTCCCAGAGTTATTATTAATTTTTTAGCTGACTCTCATTACATTATTACTATCTACAAAAGAAAATGCTTTCATTGCATTCATACTATTTTTAGATACTGCAGTTTGCAAAACACTAGGTGACTAACCAAATTAAGGTGAGGTGTGACAAACCAATTGGGTTGTTACTATGTAAATTAAAAAAAAAAGCTTTCATTACATTCATACTATTTTATAATATCCCATGTTGGAAAACACCTAGTGTTCTCAAACTTGCAACCCACATGTTGTTTTAAAAATCTCTACACATAAGAACCCAATTGGTTACTCGCCCCTCACCTCATATAATTTAATTGCAGAGCCCACATTTTTTTTTCCAACATGCAATTATATAGGCATGTCATTTTTGGTTTGTCTAAACATTATTCCAGAACTATTTGAATAGCAAAAAAAAATGCAAGTTGGATTTCCATAGTGGGATATGGGTTATTTTATTATGCTTCCTCAAATAGTTTCAACGTGAACATTGAAAATGCAAATTTTACAAACCCTTGATGAAAAATCACATAAACAACTCTACATTGCACTATGGAATTCCCACTTCCATGTAACAACTTTTATTCAATCTAGGTGATGTTATAAGGTTGTGGGATCACAACCATATATACTTTTTATACATTTTTTTTGGAAAATTCTAGATCATCAAATGAATAGTTAATGGTGTATTTAGGAAGGGAAATTTGATTCACTCTTTTTAGAAAAAAAAGTTATGGAACTCACATAGAATCATAAACAATAAAATTTAATATAAATATACAACATTTTTTAAAAATAGTGTACATGATTCAATATACAAAAATTCATTGAAATTTGTGCAACACATTCACACAATGCAAAGCATGTAGTTAGAAAATCAATACAATAGGGGTACAATTACTTGCAATACCACGTGTACTTTATATTAGTGATGATAAATAGCATAATACATACTTTTTCTTAGACTATAGGAATCAAAATCGGGTAATCATACCCTATAAACTATAGTGCGCTTGGTATAATTTTTTCATGTGATTGGTGAGGCTGGTGTGACATGCCCTTCGATACAATGGAAATAGTGGGGAGACTAGACCTTGTAACCTCTTTCCTACAACAGGATGCTTTAGCCAATCGAGCTAGGCCCACCACCCCAACATAATACATACTTCATGCAATATTTCTTTCAATTATTTTATATCACTCTTGTTGGAAAAGATGTAATAATTTTTATTAATTATTTTATTACATGAGTCTTCCTCACAATTCAAATTTCATAATTTTTTTCTGCACTATGGTGAATTGGTTGAACTATAAATAATCCTCATATTTATAATTTTTACTGATGTTCATGGGAACAATAATGCAAGATATTATAAAAAATATAGATTGGGAAAAAAATCAATTACGAAGAAGATAATATAAATGATGAAGTATCATTATTCAATGGTGTTTTAGCCATTTCACATGTAACACTTGAACATCAAGGAGAAAACATCCTCCATGTGAAATTGGGGAGAAACTAATCTCCTAAAAAAACCACATGCTCATAGACATGATAAAATAATACCCCATCCCCCATATGATGGAATCCTTACGTGATAAGAGTGATGAACGAATGATGATGAGTGTGTATTTGATTTGTTAGTGAGTGTCATCACTTGTTGTGTTGCTAGAAAATGTGGTGCACTGAAAGGTTTTTTAAATAGCATGTTTTAATTTTAAAATAGATTTCAAAACAAAAAAGCCACCATTTGAGATTTTCAAGCTTGCTAGGGAGCTCAAAAGCGAGTTTCAGGTGAGAATTAGAGTGGCCATTCTCCCTTCTATAAGGTGGTTGTCTAATATAATAGATATAATAGGTCCACAATAATCAACATTTATTTTATGAAAATTAAACTGTAGATTTTTTGCATTCCCCATGGTAAGCATCTCATCTATAATTAAATTACAACTTCTAAATACAAAATAATTTTTGGAAATTTAATAGTCATGTACAAATAGTATGTGGGTTATAGGTTTTATAAAACCCACTATTTTTCAAACTTTAATTTATTCATAATATGAATTTCTTGAAAACCATTATTAGGTTGGAAAACATAGTGGGTTGTGATTATATGGTTTATGAAACCTGCAACCTACAGATGTGTCGCATTATGTTATCATGCCTAAGAAATGTGTTTTTGTATGGAGTTTAATTTTAAAACTGATCGACATGCCACTTTTTTTTAGCAATGAGACACATTATTGCGCTCAAAATGACACACACTTAAATGTTCATTAGTATCCATCTGTTAGTCTTATCTTGTAATGATTCCATCATATGGTGTATGGGGAATAATTTTATCATGTCTAACACATGGATTTTTGGTTTTCAAATAGTATGTGGGTTGCAGGTTTATAACACCCAATGTTTTCCAAACTACAATTTTATTCATAATATGAATATCTTGAAAACCTTTTTTATTTAGAGAGTATGAATCTAATGAAATAAACCTTGAAAATTTTCCACAACTATTAGTTATAGTAAAAAATGTGTTTCAATTTCTTCATATCATCGAAAAATAAAATGCATAGTATATTTGCAAGTTACAAAATATAGTGGGTTGTGAGTAGATGGTTTAGAAAAATTGCAACCCACACATGCTTCACATTATGTTATCATGTATAAGACATGCATTTTTTTAGGGAAATAAATTTAGAAACCTATCAACATGACACATTTTTCCAGCAATGAGACATGTGATAACACTCAAAATGGTAAATTCCTAAACATCCATCAACATTTATTTCTTAATATTATCTTGTAATGATGCCACCATATGGTGGATGGGGCATAATGTTATCATGTCTAACACATGTGTTTTTTGTTCTCAAATAGTATGTGGATTACATGTTTTATAACACCCAATGCTTTGCAAACTGCAATTTTATTCACAATATGAATGTCTTGAAAACCTTTTTTGATTTAGAGAGTATGAACATAATGAATGGAACCTTGAAAATTTATGACAACTTTTAGTCACGATGAAAAAATCATTTCAATTTCTTCATATCATTGAAAAATAAAATGCACAATATATTTGCAGGTTGGAAATCATAGTGGGTTGTGAATAGATGGTTTATGAAACCTACAACCCAGACATGTGTCACATTATGTTATCATATTTAACACATGCATTTTTGTAGAAATATTAATTTTAAGACTTTTTGACATGCCACATTTTCCTAGCAACGAGACATGTGATAACAATTGAAATGGCATACACCTAAATGTCCATCAACATCTATCTACCAATCTTATCTCATTATGATGCCATTATATGGTGGATGGAGCATAATATTGTCATGTCTAACAAATGCATTTTTTCTTTTCAAACACTATATGGGTTGTAGGTTTTACAACACCCACTATTTTCCAAAATGCAATTTTATTTACAATATGAATTTCTTGAAAATGATATGTTATTTAGAGAGTAAAAATGTAATGAAAGTCACCTTGAAAATTTAACACAAATATTAGTTACATTAAAAAATACATTTCAATTTCTTCATATCATCAAAAGCTAAAATGCATAGTATATTTGCAGGCTAGAAAACATAGTGGGTTGTGAGTAGATGGTTTATGAAACTTGCAACCCACACATGCATCGCCTTATGTTATCATGTCTAACACATGTTTTCTTAGGGAGATTAATTTTAAAACATGATAATTTTAAAATCTATTATTGTGCCACATTTTATGATGACATGACATGTTACAACACTCAAAACAACACACGCCTAAACATTTTTAAGTGTTTGTCTATTAGTCTTATCTCGTCATGATTCCATAATATGGTGGATGGGGTATTATGTTATCATCTCGAAGACATGTGATTTGGTAGGGAGATTAGCTTTTTCCTCTTTTTCGATACTTTTTATCTAATCAAAAAGTTAATTATGGATAAATTATTAGTCAAGAGGATCACTCGTAAAGTAGTAGTAGTTCAAACTTAAAATGAGAACTCATGATGCATGTCACATTGTTATGATTTATATTGTTACTATTGTATGGTGTGGATCTAATATGATCTTAAATTTAATGAATGTGGCAAGACATGATATATCATTATTTAAGCTTATTAAAGTGAGATTCATTTTTATCACTTTCATTTATACCTTCTATTTTCATAGAATTCTAGTTGTACTCCACCCCATGATCTCCAACCCTTAGCTTTGAACATGCACAATGAAAAAACCCATAATGTTCACTAAGTGTTTTCCAACTTGCAATTAGTTTGTGCATTACCAATTCAAATACATCTCAGAAAACAATAGTTATTACAATTTAGAACATGTCTTACCCACATCATCCTCTAATGCTAGCAAATGCATAGACTTAAAATAAAGCAATGGCTTCTCACATAAGCCACCATGCCAAAAAATTAAATGGGAAAGGCCATCCACAACACTAACAATGCTACGCCCTTAATATTATTGTACATCGGGTTATGAATAGTCGGCTTGTGGCTATCTTAACTCTCTATTAAGTCATATTATCATTAGTATATTATTATTTAGTTGTTTAGGTCAGCCTAAGTCTTATATAGGTGTGTCTAAGTCGGCCTAGGTGATATCCTTGGCATAAATAGGTATATATAGGAGGTTGTGAGTCTTATTTCATCATCAAGTGTGAAGTGTGTTCTCATTAGAGATATTTGGAGGTTTTCCCCTCAAGTGGCTTGTTATTCTCAGTTATTATCAAGTATTTGCAGCATATTTCATATCATATTCTTCTATTGTTCAAGTTATTTCCTAACAAGTGGTATCAGAGCATGATCTTGGCACCATAGAGGCAAGGTTTTTCTCAATTTTGGAGGCGATTTTGGGAAGAGCATATCTTTCAGATTTTGGTGAATTTTTTTCTAATTTTTAAAGGGTTTTTGAAGAACATATTGAAGAAGCTACAGTCCAGATTTCAGAAGAATTGGAGTAGAATTAAGTGAATTATTGTAGAATTAGGGTTTCTACACTATTTTTTTGGAATCTACATATCTCGCACATATTGTTGAATTGGAGTCTAATTTTTATTGGGTTTTTGAAGACATACTAAAGGAGATTACAGTAAAAATTTGAGAGAATTTAAGTTTCATTTGTGTGATTTATTTCAATATTAGTGGTTTCCATCATGACAAGGCCTGCAACAAGGGGTAAAAAGAATGTTGTCACTCCGGGGAAGACTCCTAATAAGGATGGTGAAACAATCGAGGATATTACTCATAATGAAGAAATCAATAAGGTCAAGGAAGAAATTTCCTCAATTATGATGGATATGTCGGACATGCTAAACATGTTAAGCACCTACATAGTTGAATCAAGAAAGGAGTTCTCAAGCGGCCAAGGTGAAAATTCTAGGTCAGCTACTACTAACACAAGCTTTAGTACTCCTATGGGATCTAGGAATTTATTTCCAAAGGTGGATATGCACAAGTTTGATGGTAAGGATCCTCTAACATGGATAAACCAAATGGAGAATTTTTTTGAAGTACACCAAATCCCAAATGGACAAAAGGTCACGATGGCTTCCTTATATCTAGAACTAGATCAATTCATTTGGTATCGTTGGATTTGCACTCATCGAAGAAAAAAGGGGCTCACCGTCTCATGGTCAATTTTTATAGAGGAACTCCAAGCACAATATAGCAATAGTGTCACAGACAACTTCTTCAGCCAGCTAGCTAAACTTCAACAAACAGGATCAGTTAAGGATTATATTCAGCAATTCCAAAATCTATCCTTAAGGGTGGATACAATTACGGAGGAAAAATTGAATGACTTATTCTTGGGTGGTCTCAAGGATCACATTCAACATGAGGTATGCATGTTTAGCCCTAGTTCCATAAATGAGTCTTTTATCTTAGCACGCAGGTAGAGGAGAAATATTTGATTCCTAAGAAGCAAGGGGCTAATGTGACAAGAGAGAAAGGATATTCAACACAACCTACTAAGTTGACTCCACAACAAATTGAGAGAAAAGAGCAAAAGGCTTGTGTTTCAATTGTGATAGCAAATACAGTCGAGGACATAAATGTAGTGAAAAGAAATTGTTTTATATTGAAGGTCCCAATGAGGAAGAAGAGGAGGAACCCATACTAGAAGATGAAAGGGAGTCAAATGAGGAATCACATGATTCTCAACCAATCATTTCTTGTCATGCACTCTCAGGTTTTAGTGCTCCACAAACTCTCAAGGTGGTGGGGTTCCTAAAGAAGCAGAAGGTAACAGTGTTGATCGACTCAGGTAGTACTCATAATTTCATCAACAAAAAGTTAGCTACTCGTCTAAATTGTTTCATATATCTAGCTCCAGAGTTTCAAGTTTTGATTGCAGATGGTGGTACAGTTAGTTGTTTAGGGAAGTGTCATAGCATTAAATTATCCATGGAGATTATCAACTTGATACACCAATGTATGCGATATCCATGGGTGCAGCAGATATTGTTTTGGGAGTACAATGGCTTACTACATTAGGAACAATTGAGAGGAACTTCAAGAACTATTCATGAGATTTCAATCAGAAGGAAGGCTAGTAGAGCTAAGGGGGTTGAAGGAAAAATCTCCACAAATGGTAAGCTCTCATCAAATGCAAAAGTTGCTTAAGAAAGGAGTGGATGGATTTGTGGCCCAACTATGCTCATTAGAAGTCTCTCAATCTATTACTCCTACTCATCCAGATTTGCAAGCTATAATTGATTGTCACTCAGTTGTTCTTCGAGATATGCCTAAAGGACTTCCTCCTAAGAGGGATCATGATCATGCCATCAAGTTAGTCCTGGGGAGCCAACCACCGAACATCAAGCCTTATAGGTATCCACACATACAAAAGAGTGAGATAGAAAAAATTGTTGAAGAGATGCTAGAGGCAGGAATCATCAAGCATAGCCAAAGTGCTTACTCCTCGCCGATGGTGATGGTACGTAAGAAGGATGATACTTGGCGCATGTGTCTAGATTATAGAGTGCTCAACATGTACACTATTAAAGATAAGTTTCCAATTCCAGTCATTGATGATTTGCTAGATGAATTAAATGGAGCTATGTTTTTTACCAAGTTAGATCTTAGATCTGGTTATCACCAAATTCGGATTAAGGAGGAAGATATTTGTAAGACAACATTTCGGACTCATGAGGGTCATTATGAATTTTTGGTGATGCCATTTGGTCTTACCAATGCACCATCTACATTCCAAAGTTTGATGAATTCCATTTTTAAGAAGTTCTTGAGAAAGTTTGTGTTAGTATTCTTTGATGATATATTGATTTATAGCAAGACTTGGGAAGAACATTTGTAACATGTGGACCAAGCATTAAAAATACTTGAAGATCATAAACTCTATGCTAAGCCATCCAAGTGTGCTTTTGGTCTTACAGAGGTGGAGTATTTGGGACACATAGTTTCACATGAAGGAGTAAAGGTGGACCCTAACAAAATTGTTGGCTATCATGGAATGGCCTATTCCAAAACCATTAAGAAACCAAGAGGATTCTTACATTGACAGGTACTATGAAGATTTGTGAAGAATTATAAGTAGTATAGCAAAGACCTCTCACCACTCTATTGAAGAAGGATTCTTTTCATTGGAACGAGTTTGCCAATACAACATTTGAGAGATTGAAGGAGACTATGTGTACAACTCTAGTGCTTGCCACTCTTGACTTCACCAAGGAATTCATTGTGGAATGTGATGCTTCTGGAAATGGGATAGGAGCAGTGCTCATGCAAGAAGGTTGACCAATTGCTTTTGAGAGTCATCAATTAAAAGGTAAGAATCTACTAAAACCTATTTATGAGAAGGAAATGCTAGCAATACTCCATGCAATGAAACAATGGTGGCCTTATCTATTGGGTAGACATTTGCTGTTAAGATACCGCGATAGCCTAAAATACTTTTGAACAACACTATCTGAAGAGCAACAAAAATGGGTCACTAAGATGTTAGGATATGACTTTGAGATTGTATATAAGAAAGGGAAAGAAAATATTGTCGCAGATGCACTGTCAAGGAAGGATGAGAAAGATGAAACCTTATTGTGTGCCCTTTCAATATTACAAGAAAATTGGGTGGAGGAAGCCAAAGCAGAGTGGCAAAATGATGTTGCAACAAGTAATCTCATCAAGCAATTAAAAGTGATCCTAGTAGTTCAGATAAGTTTTGTTGGAAGGGAGATACTCTTTGGTATAAAGAGCGTTTGCATCTTTGCAAGAATTCCAACCTTAAAATCAAGATTCTCACAGAGTTGCATGTGTCTCCAGTGGGTGGTCATTCAGGATTTTTGAAGACATATCATCGAGTCAAGCAAGATTTCTTTTGGGAAGGGCTAAAGGGTGATGTTCAAAAATTTGTGGCTGAATGTTTGGTGTGTCAAAGGCATAAAGGGGAGACAATTAAGAAACCAGGTCTCTTGCAACCCTTATCTATTCCTAGCCAGCGTTGGGAAGAGATATCCATGGACTTCATCACAGGGCTTCCCAAATCTAAAGGTCATAATGTCATCACGGTGGTAGTTGATCAGCTCACTAAATATGCACATTTCATTGCATTAGCACATCCTTTTACAACAAGTGCAGTGGCTAAAGCTTTTTTGGAGAATATCCAAAAGCTACATGGTACACCTAAAGTTATTGTTAGTGATCTTGATCCTCCGACCTATCTCTTCACTTTTGGAAAGGATTTATTCCCTCATGTTTGGGTACTCAATCGCTCTTAGCTCCTTCTCATACCACCTCAACTGATGGGAAAACAGAGGGTTGTTAATATGTTTGAAGGATATCTATGTTGTTTCCAATTTTAGAGAAATGCATTCCTGGTAGATTGGCTACCACTGCGCAATGGTGGTATAACACTTTCATAGCTCATCAAAAATGTCTCCTAGTTTTGCACTTTATGATATCATCCTCCCTTCCATCACATCATCAATTAAGGTGTCCCCAAGAGTTCAGGCAGTAGAAGACCACTTGCTTCATCAACAACAAGTACTTTCAAGACTCAAGGAGAATTTAGCCATGGCACAAAATCGAATGAAACAATAGGCAGACCAACATCGTAGTGAAAGAAGTTGTGAAGTTGGGGATTGGGTCTTCTTGCGATTGTAGCCTTATAAGCAAATCTCACTAAAGCAGCAAAGAAAGAATAATAAGTTGTCTCCAAAGTATTATGGTCCATGCCAAATCATGCAAAAGATCGGTAGTGTTGCTTACAAGCTTGAGTTGCCACCAACAACAAGGATACATCCAGTTTTTCATGTTTCCTATTTGAAGAAGGTAATTGGGCATAATATTCCCACTCAAACAACACTTCCCGAGTTGGATGAAGAAGGGAGAATCATTTTGGAACAAGAGTGCATTCATCAAACACGCACAAAGAAGTCGGTGGAATAGAACTATCAACAGTATCTCATCCAACAGTTGGAATCTCAAATGCCTGAAGATGCCACATGAATACCTTATATTCATTCAAAAGTTTTAAACTTGATTAGTATTGAGGACAATGCTTCTTTGAAGAAGGGGGTATGCTACTCTTAATATTATTGTACATCGGGTTATGAATAGTTGGCTTGTGGCTATCTTTAACTCTCTACAATACATTATAATTAGTATATTATTATTTAGTTGTTTAGGTCGGCCTAAGTCTTATATAGGTGTGTCTAAGTTGGCCTAGGTGATATCCTTGGCATAAATAGGTATATATAGGAGGTTGTGAGTCTTATTTCATCATCAAGTGTGAAGTTTGTTCTCATTAGAGATATTTGGAGGTTTTCCCCCTCGAAGTGGCTTGTTATTCTCAGTTATTATCAAGTATTTGCAGCATATTTCATATCATATTCTTCTATTGTTCAAGTTATTTCCTAACAAACAACCAGTGAAAGGTGAGAAACTTTAACTCATGATGTCGTTATCTCCTCTCTATCATCATAACATTTCCTCTCATTTTCTAGATTTTCATCACTTTTATTGCCCATCTTAGTAGGCCCCACACTATGTTGTCCCATCATGTTATGTATGTTTCTATGTATGTTTTTATGTGTTTTTGTATGTTATCATGCCTATGGCATGCCATTTTCTCAAGAGATTAGTTGTGTCTGGGAGAAGCTAATATCCTGATAAAATGATATGTTCTTAGACATGTTAGCATAATACCCCATCCCTAATGCATCACATTATAAATGAGATAATACTAGAAGATGACACCAACAAACATTTAGGTGCATGTGATCATGTGTCCCATTGCAAAAAAAGATGGCATGCTGGTGAGTTTTAAAATTAGCATGTTTTAATATTAATTTGAAATCCAAAGAAGTCACCATTTAGAAATTTCACATTTTGAAGGTTTTTGGAGAGATCATAATTGAGTTGCAAGAATTCAAAGAATGAAGTAGAGAATCCAATCTCCCTATGAAAATGCATGTGATAGGCTGGGTAGCTAGCTAGTAGGTATGTATATCTGCTAGAAGCTCAAATACCCATATGTCACACCATGTCACATTAGTTCAATTTCACATCATATTAATCAACATATCATATCATATCTATAGTATGTGATATTGGAAATTTGAATCATATCGAATTTAATATGGTAATATGATTTACATTTTAAGTTTTCCAAGGTTTTATCCATTAACATTAAGATCTACTCAAAGCATGCCTAGACTCTCATTTTTTAAATTTCTTATTTTCTTATGTTGAGATTTTAACTCAACACCATCTAGGTGTTTGCATCATGGAATTTCCATTAAGCCAACTAGCCATCGATTGACTCTCACTATTAGTTTGGTAAGACTAGACATTAGAAAGTATGATTGATCAAAATACAGTTTTGGGTTAGAATAGTGTTCTTTAGGATTTTTTAGGTTGTAGCATGATATGTATATGCATCTTTGACTATGTATTTGTTAGGGTTAGAAGGAAAATATCTAACAATTAAATGTAGATTTGATCAATAAAATAGAGACATAAAACTAACACAGAGAATTTAACATAGTTCACCCAATCCGAGCTGCATCCACAAAACTACAACCATCCAATGATTTTATTATCTAGTGTAAAACATATTACAATCTTATGAATAATCACTTTCTCATCATACTATAACTCCCATCCCAACCCCTTATAACAAGTTTAGAAGCTTCCAGATTAGGGTTCTACAAAGTAGGTTTTTTTTTTCTTTTTTCAGTGATTTTTCCTTTTTCAGTGACAACACAAAAAAGTATAGCATGATCAATCACCACATACCAACAATCTCCCACTTGGAGACTGATCAGGCTCCACACCAAACAATCTCTCAATTGGAGACTAATCCTAGATGACACCGCTGTACTTACAACTCCCACTAGAAATAAGCACCTTGGACCCTGTTGCTCTGTTATACTTGAATTCAACCTTGAAGGCCAACCAAAGTTGAAGAGGAGCTCAAATTATCCCTTGTCACTATCTTTGTAAACATATCCACTGGATTGGAATCTATATGTATATTTTCCATCTTTACCTATCCATCCTCCAACACTGACCCAATGAAGTGATATATCAACTACATGTGTTTGGTTTTAGATTGAAAGGAAGAATTCTTTGCAAGATGCATAGTACTCTAGCTATCTGTAAAAAATTAATTCTCAGTCTATTTTTTTCCCAAGTCTTCCATGAAAAGCTGTAGCCATATCATCTCCTTTTCCTCCTCTATTGTAACAACATACTCTACCTCTGTGGTGGATAAAGCAACCACCTTTTGTAACTGAGAAATCCAACTCACTGTTCTCCCACCAACTGTGAATACATAACCTATGGTACTTCACTTAGTATCAATATCCCCTGCCAAATATGAGTCAACATAGCCTTTTAAATCAGTATTAGAGCCCCCAAAACATAAACTTTTATTGGAGGAACCTCTTAAATATCTAAGAATCCATTTTACCGCATTCCAATGCTCAACACC
>VDFB02352255.1:0-38470 GCA_007258455.2 Sequoia sempervirens | reverse complement strand
CTTTCAACATAGTATCTTATGCACTAGTTGCAAGAGAATCTCTTTTCTACTAATAGATCTTACATGAGGATAAATGACACCAAGTGGGTTAATGCCTTCCAAAACTATCTAGATGGTTTCTTTCAACTTGATTATGACCATAAAAGATAAACAATAGAATGAAAAGGTTGCATATGGGTTCTCACCACTATCATTGTTAGTCATTTATCATTATTGGAGGGTTTCTCTGTAGAGGGAGAGTAAGACCACAAGTTTAGAATAATCAATTTTTGAAATAGAGAATGAATTCCTTTGAGAAGAAATAGTTTTTGCTTAAGCTTCATATATGCAGGGATTCTCTTTTGTGAATACATGAAGGGAAGAGTACTTTAATTCCAAGATGAATTCATATCATATGCAAATGGAGATAACCTGAAGAAAAGCTTGAATGTGGATTCCTTTCGGAGGTGTATGTAACCTATTGAAAATGGTAGAAAGGAAATTATGCAACTGTTTTAGCAAATAAAGTAGTCTATTGTCAAAAAATAGTGAATTTTAAGAGTTTTAGAAGTCTTATAGTTTTTTTCATAAATCCTTTTAAGGATTTTTCATATTTTCAAATTTTATAGATTTATATGTCATTTTTTAGTGGGTTTTCATAAAGGTTTTACCACAGAGGAAAGAAATAGAGGAAAAAATAGAGGGGATGTCAACATTGGATAAAAATGAATAGTTGGATAATCGAGTTAGGTCAAGGAAAATAATGGGTTTTACATGCAAAGATATGGTATCAATGTTTCAATCCAAGCGATCCTGACTCATTGATGTTTAAAAATAATTATGATTGCAAGAGAAAATGACTTGTTTAGAATAGATAGATGAAATCTCCAAGAATTCCATTGCAACGACACATGTCGAGTGTGAAAATTCAAGTGACATTAAGCATAGGTAGAAGAAAATGGTTATTGGAGAAACTCAAATGAATGGTGGTATCTTGTTGTGTTTACCCTGATGGACCTGTATCCAAAACAAAGGAGCATATCTTGCTTACCAATCAAGAAGTGACTGCTAGCAGTATCAGGGTGTAGTTGTGTGGTCACTAGTGACCTTTCTTATTCCATGGGCTACAATTTTTCATTCCTAATGCTTCTCTCTATGCACATTTTTCTTGGTATAGTAGAACATATAGCTATGCTTTGCATGCACAACACAATCTCAAGGTGGTTTCCTCATATAAAGCGTGTAAGAGTAGTGGGTCTCTCAATTCCTAGTTTTCATCGTGAAACTATCTTAGGCCTAATCATTTCACCTATCATAATGGCATGGATGTATTCCATCAAGTATTGAATTTCTTAAAGCACTAAGACCGACTTTCAGGGCATCTGACAATAGTGTTTGAGATAAAGTGTTTTTTCATAGATGTTTTCTTGTATGCACAACAGTTGATTTGACCATCTTGAGTATTTTCTTCATCAAGGTTCACAAGCAACTAGATCCATAAATTGTTAATAGATTGACTACAGAAGATCATTGTTTACAAGGGAAATAATGGAAAAAGATTGAATCAACAATATACAAATGGGACATATCTTTCCTGCATGATCTTAAGGAGTGAAACAATGAAAATAGGGGAGGTCTCTCTACCTTTGAGGAGATAGGGTTCCTCCTATTTCTTGTTCTCTTGTTTCATTCAAGGAAACCATAGATATCTCAATCTAAGGATAGAGTGAAGGAAAGTGATCTTCTAAAGGTTGTTCTAGGTTATGATTAATGAGTAAAGAGGGGTTCACCACCAAGCTAGGGCTTGGAAAGACTAGTAACATGCAAAACCTAATTATGGAACCTAATGAATGCAAAACTATAAGAATTGACCTAGAAATGAATGGAAAATAAATAAAAAAATAAGAAATTAGAATGGTGCATGTAGAAACATGAATGTGCCTAAAATAACTTTGAAATCTTGAAGATGCAAAATTTAGGTCACACTAGGACACATATGCTAGGTTGGGCATATCAGTCCTTATCTAGGGTTTCTAGGCTAAAATAGGAATCTGGCAATGTTGAATGAAGATCATCATAAATATGGAAATTTTTCTATACTAGATTGAAATTCCACTTCTAGCATATCAATCCCATTGTGCTTTTTTTAAAATTCAAAGTACATATCTGCTCTCCAATCTCTATTCTTTATTCCCAACCTGATTTCTTGATCTAAACTTGTGAAAAGACCTCCAAAATAGAATAGTGTTGGTTTGCTTATGGGGGGTTTTCCTTGGTCAAACCCCTATTTCAATAGTTAAGCCTTAATAGAAACAATGGGTCTTGAATGTAAATGTGAACATAAACCCTAACCTTAAGTTTATCCAAGATTAGGAAATTTGAAAAGCACTACAACCTTATTCTAATGTGCTATAATGAGATGCATGAATGATAGAATGAAGATGAATGACTCACTTAGGGAGATCTCTAATCACCCTAATAATCCATAATAATTTATTTACCTTCCTTATGCTAAAAGTAAAGTGATAATGAATTATGGAATCAATTAGGAAACAAGTCATAAGGCTTGGCTTGATGGCTATTTGGATCTCCCCAACCTAGAATCCATCATGATTCACCATAGGAAACCATACTCAATCCTTGACAATGCTATATCTTGAATGGAAGTGAGCTTGAAGACCTACAAAACACTATAATGTTGCTCCAAGACTTCAACTTTTCTTGCTACTTGCTCTTGTGAAAGAATTCTTGAGTGCTTGTGAATGCTTAGATATTGAATTGCTTTCTCCAGATTCAAAATAATGAATTAGAAGCTTGTTTATATAGGCACTATACCTAATTTATTGTTTATTATATCTCAAAAGCTAACATCAACCAAATATTTAAATTAAACACTTGAATTTCTTTCTCAAACACTAAAAATGGGCCACAAAGGACTTATATGCCACTTGTGGCATATGGATCCCACCTACAGGGACTCATACACCCAAGGTGGCACTAGGGGTGGGCCAATGATGGGTTATAAAATTTAATACTTTTGTTGATTTTGTAAGGATTTTAGTTGAAATAAGGCTTGAGATCCAAAATAAAGGGTCTTATGGGCCTATTAATGATGATTTGAAGGGGTCATGAATGCAAGGGTACCAAAATAGGTCCAAATTAGGTAAGGGATTATACCATCTCCAAGAAGGGAGTACATTTTTTGTTGCCACAAGGAGACAATTATTTTATAAGGAATGGTGCCTACTAGCTTTTGATACTAAGATAGGTGAGAGAAAACTTGTGAACATCAAAAGATTACCTTTATAGGGCATGTTGAAGAGCTTGTTAGGTTGCTTGGTTGTTTCCTCTATTATAAATCATCTCCATGAGCACGGGTCAGTTGTACAATCATCAACTATTTTCAATGGATTCATCACATTTGGAAGCTTTAGTGACCTTGAAAAGATAAAGACCATGGTTTCTACCACTGAAGGCAGAGTTTATGATGCAAGAGGGAAGTGATTTAGTGGATGTGAAGATCTATATCTAAGAATTTTTTTGTTTGAATATTGTTAGTGGGCTAAACTTGTGAGGAGGTTGATGTGTACTGGAAAGATGAATGAATCATGTAATTAATGAATGTTTCATATCTCATTCATTTGAGTATGATGAACTTTTTCTTGAGTAGGGAAGAATTATGTTCATAGTATAGTCATAACAAAAAAGGATTTCATATTTTTCCCCAAGTTTTTTGAAATGTCACCGAGTAGGAAGAATCCTTTGCATGGTGAGCTATAGATAGTTTCCTGCATGGTGGGTGTTTTTCCTCATATTGAACATCAGTTTGATCACTATGTGGTGAGCACATGTCCTCTGGATGGCACACTTTTGGTGGAGGTTGTTGTGTGGGTTAGTGTGGGAGGGGGGCATATTCCCTCTCCTCTTGACATATATGACTACCTACAGAAATCATTTTTCTGAGGATGCTCATGCCCAACTTCCTCCTACACCTCTGGCTAAGGTTCAGCCTTTTCCATGCACACGTGCATCCCTTGTTGTGGTTTGTGGACCAAAGATACCTAAGAATGAGGATTTTTATGTGCGTAAGGGTGTGGTCTATATTTTCAATGGCTTGTAGCCCTCCCTTCTTGATCTACATGAGTGGGTTTCCATTTCCTGGAAGTCTATTATTTCTAAGCAAATTGACCTCTATCCCAGTGCTAGAGTTTTTTTTCTCTACAACCTTTTCTTCCTTTGAGGATCATGAAAGAGTGTTGAACTGGGGGTGGATGTGGGGTGTTCATTCATTATTCATTCAGTCTTGGTCTCACTTTTTCAATCCTCTTACAAAGCCACTAAATATCAGACCAGTTTGGGTCTGACTGTCGAACTTCCCTCTCCAATTTTGGGAGGATTCTTGTTTTGAAGCTATTAGCAATGTCATTTGTTACTTTTTGAAGGTGGAATCGACATTTTGGGATCTTGGGCATACTATGGTGGGTTGTCTTTTATTCAATTCTGAAATCTCCAAACCTCTTCATGGTGATGTGGCCTTGATGGTGGAGGGCAGATCTTGGAAACAACTTTTGGACTATGAGGGGATCCCCTTTTTGTGTAAGAGATGTTTCTCCATTGGTCATCTAGCCTCTAGCTACCCTCCTGCTCACTACAAGGGCACTATTACTTGGTGGAAGGATGCTCTCCCAAACCATCTCACAGTGGGCTCTCCCTCTTGAAATGGTTCCTTTGGGGAGGACATCCCTTCACCAATTCTTCTTTGGAGGTTGGGTCTCCCTAGGATTCTCCTTTGACTATCCCTTCAGTGGGACCATTATGCTGGTAGAGCCTCCCTATCCCTCGATGAACACTTATGTTGATCCTTTGAATGTTCCTAACTCCTCTTTTGTGTTGTTGGCTTTGTTGTGTGGTGGCTCTCTATCCTTGGTGGTTGTTGGGGAACCGCTCATCTCGCCTCACTTGGGGGACTTCGATTCTGAACCTTCATGGTATATTGTGTAGAGAGAAAAGAAGAGACTCCTCAAACTAGGGCCTTGGGTTTTGGGATTTAGATATGTCCCCTTTGATTCTGGTGTTTACTAGGCCTCGTTCTTCTTCCGTCAGACTATCTGTTGTCTATTCATGTTTTATTTTTGTTATGTGTGTTTCCTGTTAGGACCATTTTTCTTCTCTTTCTAGTTCAAGTCCTATTTTGAACTAGCTTCATTTTGGCCCTCTAGGCTCTCCATGTAAAGGAACAATACCCTATAAATGCTACTTACTTTATCAAAAACAAACAAAGGCTCTCAATAAATTCAAAATGAGTAACTATCAAGATAAAGTTGTTAATTTCACCACATTACAAAGGCAGAGATGGTTCAATTAGGACAAAGACTATGTTCATGACTATGAATTTCATTTATATTCATGGATTAACACTTAAGATAGTAGTTTATGACTCTAAATTAAGTTTATTGTTATGACTATAATATAAAAACAAACCTAGCCCACCAATCTTGTACATTCCACTCTTCCATTGGATAGTGCATGGAGCAATAACAAGGGAGTGAGCTTCAAATGAATAGGAATGATAGTGATAAGAGGTTGAAAAAAAGATAAAGACCATCAATTTTTAGCCAATAGACAGGGAGTAGTTGGGTATTTTTTTAGAAAATAATGAAGTTATATCTTCATTCCATGAATTTGGTACTAGAAAGAGTTTTCCTTAAATTTTCAATGCTCACTATTATGAAGTATTCCATGATGAATGATAGATAGCAATAAAATGGTTGAAGGATTAAGGAAAATCAAATTACTATAAATGAGGGGTTATGAAAAATCAACAGTCATAGTCTAATGATGACTGTCACAAGAAAAGTGTCAAATGAACATAATAAAGAAGGAAGAAGCAATTCAAATGGGGAATTCAAATATTGAATTTGATCCAATGAGTGCCTTGTTCCCCTACATGTTCAAAGAGAGTAAGATGGTTTAGTTCTATTATTTCAGAAGTTGTTCTTTGTGGTTTAGTTGACAATTAGATCCTTGATGATCTAAATTATTTCCTTGAGCCTAATATGTCTTTGGAGAATCCTATTGAGCATTTGATTGGAAAAGACTTCAATCAAAGTTAAAATCTTCAAAAAGGAAGGATACAGGAACAAAGGAATTGACTCAAGAAAGATCATTTAGATTAGTGCAATAAGCTAGAAGCATTTAAGATTCTAGTTGTACTAAAGAGGATGACACTAGAGACTATTTTACTTGATGAAGTTTCATTTAGAGGGTACAAAATGGCATCTGATGAAACTAGTGACCAAGATTTTAATAAAAAAAGAAGACTATTATAGTGAACCAAGTGAAAGGTTTTCTTTGAAAATGTTAATTGAAGTCCATAAGATAGTGAAAGAATAGTCATATTATGAGGGGATAGTGTTGGAGTGCTTAAAAGACATTATGAATTGTATATCACCAATGAATGTATTGTCACTTCATGATAGTGATTTTTAATGCACGATAGTTGTAAGAAAATTCCATCAACATAATGAAGAAGTAGATAGAATATAGAGAGACCCTTGATGATAGTTCAAAGATGATTTTTGTAGTGAATGGTGACAATTAGCAAGTGCACAATTGTCAAGTGATTCAAGAGTGACAAGGATCAAGACAAATGGTGCTATTATAGGGTAACACAAATGCCAATCTCCTAATCCTTGAAGATCTCCCACATCCTCCTAAGGTATTGTATCATTTTTACTTATTTTTCATATGGTCTAGATAAGTAGTTTAAGAACATTATAGTAGTTTCAAACATTGAGGAGGTTGAGTGAGTTTTTCAAAAAGCTGGATCATATTTAGTGAGCTTTTTGACACATTTTAACACATTGGAAGGAATCTAGGAGTTCTTTTAAGGGTCTTAGTTGATGGAAAAGGTCAAGGGAGGAATTTTTCAACACTCAAACAGCATTTCAGAGCAATTTGATGGGCTAAGAAAGTAGGCATTATTTATTTGGACATGCAAAAGAGATTGAACCATCAAGATGAAGCTAAGGGTTATCGTTTTTCCTTCCACACATGTTCCTATCTTCTAGTGATTTGTTGAACAACATAAAGGCAAGGCCTTGGGAATTTTTTCACTAGTTCTCTTCTCTCTTAGAGCATTGTATTGTAACTTTTTCTTCATTCTTTCATGTTGGAGCCATAGATGTAGATCATTTTTCAAACTTGTACAACTATGTAGGCACCTCTTTTACCAATAAAATTTAGTGGTTTTTCCTTTTCAATGGTTTTTTCATTATGTGTGTATGAATGATTGATACTTATTTATGTGATTTTATGTATAAATCCTCAAAAAAATTTATCTCATTCTAGCACCTTCAAGTAGAAAGAATGTCTTATATAGGTCATAAGCTATGTCATTGATGTTTACACTCTTTATTTATGAAAGATATCTATTCTTACTTACCAAGTTGTAAGCATATCAACTTTCTTATGAAATACTAATATAGGAGCATATTAAACAATTGAGTTGTGTGAATTTTAACTTGGTATTTGTGAAAATTGTGTGAAAAAATTATCATAATAGGTTTGAAAACCTTTTCGGTGTATCACCTTTTAGAGTTTAGGTTCATTTCATGTTTCCTTCTTACTCTTTTCTTCAACATCATAAGTTTACCTAGTTTAGGTGATATAATGGGAACCAATCCTCTGTGGAGGTTCTCTTCTATGATAGGTGACCCGCACACTTGGAAGAGGTCCAATATTTCAACAATAAGCTAAGTTTTACAGCTTAGCAAGGGTGCATTATTTGGTGATAGCAGTTAGTTAAGTTCATCATCAAGAAAAGGACACTTATCATTGTTATGTTTACAAATGACTAGATCCTTTCATTTGAATAAATATTTCCAAATGTTATGGAAACTAGGAAGGAGAGAAATCATATGGATATTTCAACACCAACATGTCATCCACACAAATGAGATTTCCATGATCTTTCTCAATTGTGTCTTCTTTTAGTAAAGTGTTCTCACAAGTGGGGGAATTGTTGAGAGGGGAATGTAGATTAAGTAAAATAGTTGCAATGATCTCATATTCTGTATCATCACATCTTCCCAAGGGGGGATGAGGAGAATGAAAAGAAAGACTTTCACAAGCATCATTGATTGCATCTTCTTTCACCAAGATACCTTCATCACTAATAGGAGAGGTATTAGGAGGACAACTATGATCTTCACAATTTTCTATGCTTGTATCTTCTCCTATCACATCATTCCCACAAATAGGAGAGATAGGGGGGGGTGTTGAGTTAAGGATGGTGTCAACATTTTCATTCTCTTGCACTAAGAGATCCTCATAACTAGGAAATGTATTGAATGAATGACTAACATGCTTATTGACGAACTTTTTCTTTGCAAACTTGGAAAATAAAGATACTAACATGTGTGAAAAGTAATCTATACAAACTTAGTGACCTAGAATGAAATGTACAAATGCAATTTTCAAATTTGAAACAAGGTAACTTGTTGATTATACTATGCAATAATCTAAAACTAAAATGTTGTATTCAAATTTTATTTAAGCCATGCACACAACAAACATAATTAAGCTAGAACCAATGAAATGAATGAAACAAAAATGCAACAAACAGAAACAAATAGCTATTAGTAGCAAATACAAACACATAAATGATGTTTCTAATGCTGTAAAAGTTAGTTTTAGGTTTGATCTGGGATAAATCACCCAAATGGGTGTATGAGTCCCAGTTAGGGTTTTTTAGTCGATTCAAATAGTGAAAAATAGTCAACATAGAATTCCCAAAAATTTGGAAACCCACATGTACAGGGACTAAATCACCTAGAGGGGCGAATGAGTCCCGCCATAGTTTTGGCTACAACTAAATTCAACAAATTTTGAGCTGATTCCTGGGCGGCTTCAGAAGCTTCGGTATGGCCGATCTGAATCGTTTGTAATTGCGTACCACAGCCGAAGTGAGTCTGGCGATGCAAAATGCGAAACCCTGGTATTCACTTTTTACTACCAAATTCAATGTAAGACCTTAATGCAAACTTAATTTCCTCAAGGTAGATCTAGTGGTACTGATGCACCTGTAACAAGAAAAATACAGTTCAGCGCCAACAAAATGTGAAACTGCAATATGTTCCAATTGGGAGTGGAACTAAAGTGCATTTAATATGGTCCTCCCTATTTCACCTGGCGTTTCATTGAAATAAAGATCCTTCAACCACCGGCTTGACTTCGAGGAAATCGGGTTTAAGACAACGAAGCTCGGCGCAGATTGAAGAGAAAAGGCTCACAAACCAAGAAAAGGTTTTGAAGCGCTACGAGATGCAGCAGAGTATGTACAAATCTAGCTATGCAACCTAGAAAATCAATAGCATGAAATCAGACTAATAAAATAGAGTGAAACAAAATGGTACTTGGAAGAAAGATGTGGTAAAAATAAGATCTAAAACCTTGAATTTATGAATTTTGATGATCACTAGGACTCATACGCTAGACTAGGAAATTTAGTCCCAAACAAGGGTTTCTGGGCAGGAACTAGAATCTCTCAGTGACAAGACTAGATCCACTAAAATGTAGAAAATGTGTAGTACTAGGATTCATACACCCAAGGTGGTGATTTAGTCCTAGTATTAGGGTTTTTTTGAAACTCTGGTATCCTCTAGTTATCTACTATATCATGTCTCCTACTAGATCTCTAAGTTTGAAAGCTTAAATTCTAGCCTATAGGTGACTTTCTGTGAAGATGACAACTTCTTGACAACTTGAAAACTTTCCTCAATCTTGCAACTTAGTCTTCAAAGGGTCTTCAAGATCCAAAACACCTAGATCTAAAATCATGCCTATAGGGAGAGAAAAGAACTTGTTGATTGTTAGAGAATATGGGTTTTCCTTGGTCAAACCATGTTTAGGTAATTAAACCTTATGATGAAATGATGTAACATGAACATGAAATATGAAACATGAACAATGATACCTTGAATGATGTCTTGAAATATAAATATATAGTGTAACATGAAGAGGCCATGAAGAATGTAGATCTTGATCTTTAATTAGATGTGGAGAAATTCTTAACTTGGATCTTGAATGCTACATCACAACACTAGCTCAACAACATGCTTGATGCATTATGCCATTGACATGATGATGGATCTTGAATTGCTGCAAAAATCTTTCATAAATCTTCCTTTCAATGCTCTTAAAATACTCTTGAATACTCTATAATGCTCTTGTGAAAGTACTCTTGATTGATTATGAATTTTGAGGATGAAACTGTGTAAAATAACCTTGTATTTATACTTATTTATTCCAAATTTCTCAAAATTACAATATTACAAGCCGACATTAGATCTAGGACAATAAAATCTTGACAAGAATTGAATTCAAAATAGTTCCTAGTTAATGCAGGACTCATATGCCAATTGTGGGATATGAGTCCTAGTAGCTAAAACTTGGGACATAGATTTCTAGGAATGTCTTGTTCAATATGAAATTTAAAATCAAGTCCCAAGACCTTGGTGGAATGCATATACCCAAGGTGGTGTATGAGTTCTAGATCACCAGATCTAGAACACATGACCTAAAACATTGAATTATGATTGGTCATTTAATAAGGTTGATAGACGTCAAATAGAAGCAAATAAGACATAAATAAGCCCAATTAATTAATGACGCCCTAGATTAGTGTGAAAGTATAAAGATACACTTCAGAACACCCTAAATAAGGCATAATTAGGTCCATTTAGTTTAAAAGGGTTCTAAACTTACTGTGAATGTGTAAAACACATTAAAACATTAAATCAAGGTGACATTAGGCTAAATTTAATACTAATTATTACTAAATTAAGTGAAAAAGGGATACGTTTTCCTACATTACTCTTTCATGGGTGGTAATGTTATAATTCCTTGACTTAGAAGTATGTGTAATATTTTTTCAGTTTTAGACATGGGACAAGGGAAATCTAGGTTCTTTAATTTGTAAGGCTTTTGTTTCTTGCTAGTGTATAGAAGTGAATTTGCACCCCTTGTGTAAATTCCCCTTTCACATAACTGCACCATAGAAAATAAAATTCGAAGGAGAAGTTCCAAATCACCCACCTTCCTTCCATCCACCTAGCATTTTTTCTTCGTGTCGGTGAAAGAAGATTTGTTGGGGATGAATGCACAACACGTGAATTTCTACACACCATGTTGTCATCCCTGATGGATTTTTACGGCTGAAGTTGGAAGAGGCATTACACACCCCATCGGGACTGAATTGTAACATCCCTCTTCAACCAACCAACCTCAAAAATTCCTTATTCCTTCTCATCCCACCTTCAAAAACATCCATTCTCACTTCATTTCTTGCTTCTTTCACATTCTCTAGCAATCTTCTACAACTTCTTCACATTCTGAAGCATTATAGGACTCCATTTTTTAGCATTACAGTAGCTTTTAACCTCTATCAACTGCACATTGCAAGTGAGGAAAACCATAGAAGTGTGGGATTGGAGTCTCAGGAGACCTCTCTTCATCACCACTACGACTATGGTGACTTTTCCAAGTCCATACCTTGCATTCTCCTCCATTGGCTAGTGAGATTTTGGGTGGAGATGGTAACGCTTCACCCCTCTCCTTTGTGATTTGATAGAGTAGCATAGTATTGTTTTGTAATGTTCATTTCTATCTTTTCTTTTCCTTATCCTATATTCTACTTCATTTCTTTCTAGTTGTTTGTGGAGGTGGAAACACTAAAATGGCAGTCTGAATGAGGCTAACCACTATACATCCCCAACAATTTTCCCTTTTTCTTGTGTGTAGGTGGATGTGTGTGTGTGTCGAGCTAGCTGGAGAATCGATGCTTTTGCGAGATTATCTTCATAACCCTAGCTTTTATTTACTTGATTTATCATCTTCATCTCTATTTTTCATACCTTGTCATTTTTTTTCCCATCAAGATCAACTAGCTAGGCTTCTAGTTAGTTTTTAGGTAGCTTGTACTATAATTTTTTGGTTTTTGGCTATACGGACGCTAGTGCACTTTGTTGTTGTCCTAAAACTACGTTGCTATCCTTGAATAGAGAGTTGTCTAAGGTACAATACCAACTCGAAAAACCAGCTCACCTAGCCTAAACCTGAACTTTGGGTCTTGAGAGTGAGAAAAGTGGGTATGTACAATATCATCATGGAAAAAATAGGCCCTTAAGTGGAAAAAAAATTAGAAAAATAAGAGTTAGGAAACTTAACATAAAAATTTGAACAAGTTATCTATATTATTTCAAAAATATGTAAGAATAGAATCTGTAGAAAATTGAATGTAGTTTCTAAACTACAAGGTTTGTTTAAAAAACAAAAAAAATCTATTTGGTGAAAAATTGAAATTTCAATGCAGTGGTACTTAAATTTCACAGAAAAAATAAGTAGGTGTCTGTCTGACCACCCTAACCACAATAAAATGATATATTTTTTTATAATATTTTAGATATAAGTAGAGAACTCATGCCCCAATGTGATGCATATTTTTTTGTAATTTTTTTCCAAGTAAATAATTAATTATTATTTTTTTTATAGCTTTTAAAAAATATAAAAACTCGTACATCTGACCACCTTAACTTGGTCAAGAATTCATGAAATTCATTTTTTATTTTTTTAATCCTATAGTATGTGAAGCATAGAATGTGATGCATGTTTTGGATTCAAAAAATGTGATACCATTTGAAAGCTATAGAAGTTTTCCAATGAGCCTATCAATCAGGAATTTTGTCATAATTTGAATAGAGAATGAATAATAATTACTTATCAAATTCAAAATAAATAATAATTTATATTGTTGGAAAGCTGACAATATCCTTTAAAAACCCTTTTCATTTCATCAATTTTGGTTAAAAAAGTAGTCATCAGCCACATACCCATCATATTGCCACTTTTTGTCCCATCATGATCCTACACATACCCAAGTACTCTATAGTTCTCTTCATTCTCAATCCATATCCTTTTAGAGTTAGTTAAGTTAGGGAAGCCCTCCACTCTCAAATCTCTATGACCTGGAGCCTTGACGTGGTTGGTCCCCCTCTCTTACAGCTAGATTCACCAACTTGTTGAGATAGATTTTGAGGAGGACGTAAGATGGTCCTATCACCCTTTTTAGGAATTGGTTGTTCTTTAGGAAGGTGGAAACTTATGTCAAGAGGAATATCTTGATGTCTAATCCCTTTGGTATCTTCATTTGGTATTTTTTCTAAGAGTTGATGAATTTCATGTTCATTTGTTGTATCACATCCTTGCTTATTTAATATCTTAAAGCCTTTTCCATAAGTCTCTTTGTGGTTGATTGATGTTTTGGTCACTTTGTTAATGTAGGATGGTTCAATGTTTGCTTGGTTAGAGGTTCTAGGTTCACCTATTGAAGGGAGATTAGGTTTAGTTTGTATCTCAATTTTAGGATGTAAAAGCCTAAACATCTCAAGTTTTGTTGGTTGTTTCATGGAAGGATAAAAGGATGCATTAGTCTCAAGATTATTAAAGAAATCATGTATGAATTTGTTCATGGTATCATCATCTTCTCCAATGATGTCAAATTCATGAAGAGGACATCCATTAGGGGTTGATTGAGCACGAGTGAGTTCAATTTCATTAGGATCATTTGCAAAAAAGAGACTGACACATCCACTAAGCATTTCAAAGACATCCAAAACTTACCAAAGCACATATCCATGATGAAATGCAATGTAATGACCTAGAATAAAATATGTATATACAATTTTTAGATTCTAAACAAGCCAAATTTTTTATTACACTATGCAACTATCTAAAAATAAAATGTTGTAAGTGCAATTTTGAAATTAAGCAATGCACTAAATGGAGCCAATTAAGCTAAGTCTAATGAAATGAATGAAACTTGAACTTAGAAAACTAAAATAGAGATCTGATAATAGAAAAAAAAAAAGCACAAAATGAATTTTTTAATGTTATAAAAATTAGATTCAATCTTGATTTGGGACTAAATCATCCAGATGGGAAAATGTGTCCCAATTAGGGTATTTGGAAAGTTCAAATAGTGAAAAATATATGGAACAAAATTCCAAGAAATCTGGAAAAATAACCTATATAGGGACTAAATCACCCAACTAGGCGAATGAGTCCTAGATTAGGGTTTTTAAACCAATTCAACAAATTCTAAGTTAATATTAAGGTTTCTAGGTTGTATGGTCAAATGATTATTTGCAAGTACAAATTTCCAATGAAATTGAATGATGCAAGATGTAAAAATGTAACCTATATGCAATTTTCACTAATGTAAGATTTGCATTAAATGTAATTCACTAATGTAAATATAATGAAAAGTTAATGCATGCTAGATCTAGGACTACAATGTTCTCCAAATTAAAAATTAAGGGGTCCAAAGGTCAAGTTCACCAAAATGAACCAATGGAAAATGAGGTGTCCACCTTTTAGGAGATGGAACTTGGACCTATTTTGCACTTTAGTTCATTAGGAAACCAAGATCCCTCAATGAAGTGAATCAATTGAGAGGAATAAGGGTTTCCTTGTGTGATTAAATAGGGGTTCACCATTAAAATGAAGTTTCAAAGGAGAAGTACAAACACTTATGCACAAAACCCTAGAAACTTGAAAACATGAAATCATACTTATAAAAAATGGAATGAAACCAAAAGATACCTAGAAGAATAATGGAATCCAAACAAGGTCTGCAACTCTAAAAAAATTCTTTTTGAAGTGCATTGGGAATCATACGCCAACTAGGGCAATTCAATCTTGGTACAAGAATCTAGGTAGAATCTAGAATCTTTTGGTGACTGTTCAGGATCTATAAAATAATTGCAAAAGGGTTGTACTGGGACTCATATACCCAAAGGGATGATTTAGTCCCAGTATTAGGGTTGGACTGATATTTCTATAGCCTCTAGTGATCTTTTGTAGCTTTTGTCTTATCTAATCTTTAAATCCGAAAGTCTAAATTTTTCCTTGTAGGTGAGTTTTAGTGAAGATGACAACTTCTTGACAAATTTGAAAACTTTTTCAACTTTATCTTCAAAGGATCCTCAAGCTCCAATTCACCTAGATTTGCAATCGCAGATTAGGAGGGAAAAATGTCGTGTTAGGGAATAGGGTTTTGCCTTGGTCAAACCCCATTTTGGTAATTAAACCTTGAAATGAAATTAAATAGCATGAAGGAATGATGAATGAAAAAATTCAATGTTGCAACTCACCAAAACCTTGGAATGAAGGCTACAAACTTAAGTGAAATGGCTCCAATGGATGTGGATCTTGACTCTTGATCTTTATATGAGATAATGCCTTTAAATACTTGCTTGAATCATGAAAAACTACATCACAAATGTTATCTCACAAACACACATGATGATTGAATCTTGAATGTAGCTCCAAATGCTTGATGATTTTCTCTTGAATGCTCTTGATCTCATAAACTTGCCTTAGGAATGCTCTCTTGAGGACTTGAAAATTTGTTAGGAGAAATAATGTGAAATAGCATTGTATCTATACTTGCTTATGCCTAATTTGACAAAACTACAACACTACAAGATGACATCAAATCTAGGATAATAAAATATTTCCATGAACTTGATTCAAAAATAGGTTTGATCGAACCCCTAAAAATGCTTTGTGTTGCATGCATCTCAAAATTATACAAAATTTTGGTTCATGTCTCTGGGCTTAGGGTTTTGTTTATTGTCATTTTTTAGGGTTTATGTTGCTAAAACCCTTCCTAAGTAACCCTTAATTTTTCACCCTTTCCAATGTCCTAATTCATTTTTGACCCCTTATCATCAATACCTGGTCATTTAAGTTACATCTTATGCCATCAGAACTCGTGAAGTAACCGACCCCTTGTGCCTAGGTCTGAAACATATTTTATTTTGTAAGGTCAACTAATTGACCTTGTTTGGCATTTACATCCTCTTATTAAAATGGTTTTAAGTCTTTTCAGGCATTTTCTTATGTTTTCCTTGGTGGTACCCATTTAAAACCTAACATTTTTCATGTGCATATTCTTAGCGATTATGATAACCGTCTAATTACCGCAAGCAGATCCTATTTGTTCCATGTGCCCTTGATCTAGTCTATTTTTCATTTAATTTTTCTAGCGGGTAGGAAGTAAAGTGCCACATGCCTTATAGATTGGAAATCCCAACACATTCGAGGGGTTAGCTAGCAATGTTTAAATAAGATTTACGGTGAGTGTTCTCTAATGTGGCTTCATCTAGGCCACTCCCTGCCACACTGTCTATTTTTACTTTGTCTTAAAATAATGTAGTAGGCTAGTGGGACTTAGCCATTTGTCCCTTTGTGGAGGGACCCACTAGGTTTTTAATGTAGTACAAATTCCATCAAGCAAAAATTGATGGTTGATAGTGGGTGACGTGGGTCAATCCTTACCACTCCTCGCCATCTTGTGCGAGACCCACTCGTGCTTCTTGTTTCTTAGTAGGGAAGCAGGTGAATCCCATGGAGAGTAATCTAACAAGCCAAAGGGACATTAGTAAAGGAGAAATATTAATAAAATATTCCAAGAGGACATGAAGGCTAAATGGTGCAAGATAGAAATTAATTTATTTTGCACATGCTCGAGATATGATGGGTATTTTTTATCTCAAATGTCATTTTTGTCATATGTTTGTGCATGTGGACAAGTGGTTTTTGTTAGGGAAAGTACATGTTAGTGGATTGAAATAAAATCCTGACCACTCCCCATCCTCGTATTGATCAAAGGTACAAGTGGCATAATTCTCATGAGCGAGTGGGAAATATTGACATGATAGGCTTTCTTCAATGCTAAGTGGATGGTTAAGTGTGTAGATAGAGTGGATGCATATCCACATCAGCTCTCCTAATTATACAAAGGCAATAGGTGTATGCGGTTGGCTTCCTAATAATCAATTACCTTGATTTTAATTGTATGCCAATATGTCTTGATGTATGATCAACGATTGAGATTCAAAATAAAGTGACTAATTGTTAGCTCACTTATGCAAGACTTCCTCGAGCATTAATGGTTGAGACTCTCAAATTTCTTGATATAATGAAAGATGGCAGCCATATTTTTCTTCATAATTGCAATTAGAAGCCAAGAAATTAAGGTTAGGTCTGAGAAGAAGATGGTGTGATGAAATTTTGTATGAAGCTACAAAGGCATTGAGGATAGTTTCTTCTAGGTAAGTTAGTATCTATTTTTTTATATGTCACCTAAGTATCAGTTGGCTGGTCTCAAGAATTTATTGTGGGCTTTGTAGGTTTTAGTTACCTGGGGTTTGCAGGGGTTAATTATTTGAACAATTCACATTGGTTGATAGGATTCATATGTAGTTGTGAAGTTTCTTTTTCCTACAAATTTGTAAATTCTCTCTATACTTGGGAATTTATAAGCTATTTTCATGTTCTTCTATAAGAATGGGTAAGCCAAGTGAGTTTTTCCAACTAGTTAGAAGGTCTAGAAGACTTAGTATGCTTGAATCCTAAGATGATGCACCTAAAATTGAACTTGGCACACTAGGAGCTCTTGCAACACCAAAGGGAAGGAGAAGTTCCCACAATAAAACTAAGAAGGGTTATGTCAAGAGTAATTACCACCTGAGGAATAGAGTTGTTGGTCATAACCAGGGTTAGTCTGGTGTGAAATTGGTTGTCCTGTGGGAAGAGGAAGAATAAGTACCACAAGGCTTATGATTCTTATTTTGGAAGGCACAATTCTCCCATGGAGGATTTAGCTGGTCCTTTGAGCAATGAAGGAGATACTAACCCAGAGTATGACTATTACCTTCTCACACTAGCATGTCAAGAGAATTTTGATGATGGAGAGGTAGTGGATTCTCCACACCGTTTCCACAATGGCGGGCTTGTCTTCTTCAAAAAATATGTAATTTTTTTTTATGGGTGCTAATGTGGAGAATATTCTTTTATCAATGTGGATGAGAGGTTTTGGTGCTGCTACAATGACAAATGATTCCTTTCAGAAGGCTAGATGATCTTCTTCAACGAACGATATGGGTTTTGTCCCTTTCTTTCCCTCCACTTTGCAATGTGCAAATATAACCATCTGGGAGGTTTCTAAAATTGAAATGAAATTAAGCATAAAATGTAAATGTGACTAAATTGGTAATTTGGCCTAAATCTTTTAGCTCACATATTCTATAAATGGTAATTTAGGGCTAGTTACCAGGGGTGGGTTGTTCTAGAATTGATCAAACTAAAGATTGTAAATAATATACTAAACATTTTAATGATAATTATTACGTTTGAGTCTGCTAATATGCATATGTAGTCTTAATAGTAATATTGACAATATAGAATAGAATAGTACAAGTTCTACACCATTTTCTCTCCTATGTACTATTTTTATAAACTATAAGTAATATGATCAAGGGTTATCTTATTTATCTCTATTGAATTCTAATGGGTATGTGGTTTCATTATTGCTTATTAATTCAAAGAGTCGATGCAAATGCTTGAATGGAGTTATAGGTTTATGTCAAATCATGTATAAGGATGTTAGTAAGAAGTGGTTGTTGAGATATAATATTGAAATACTGTAATGCAGTATCCTCAAGGCTTTAAATAGTGTCATGTGTGAAATTGCTATCAAATCATGTAAATGTTAGAATTGACTTGTCGCAAGGATGAAGTATTGATCTAAGTGAGGTGATCATGTGTCATTGTGTTGATTAATTTAGCAACAAACCATTTATTATATCAAATTTTCTAAAATATGCTACAATAATGTTAGGTTTTACCATTCTCAAGCCTTGAATATGAACCATGGTTAAGAAGCAGCCAACTCCTTTGATACATTCTATTTGTTGAGCCATTATATTAGAATTATCTATATGTTACAATGTTTATGACAAAAATGGCACAAGAATACCATGTAAACACTATTAGGTTCACCCCTTGGGTTTCACAAAGCTCGAAGTGTGGGAGTATAGGCCTAATAATCCTTGACTTGTTTGTTGGAAAATCCTTTCCTGTTGCTAATAATTGAAGCATGGAAAATTCATAAGAATCTAGTGAGATTAAGTTTGGTTCGAAGAAAATAACCAACATATTGGTGACTCTACTGGGGAAATACTTATGAATTATGTGTTTCTAGATCATACATATTAGATTTAAATAATTTGATAGTACATGTCCATTTTTATTCTAGCTTTGATGTCGCCAAAGGAGTTGAAGCCTCAAGGTTTTGATCAAATGCTTGATTGGATAATAATTTCTAAGGAAGCTAAGTGTGTTTGTACACAAAGTATAGTGTCTAAAAGTGTCAATAGTGGTTTCCATATCAAGAAGAATCAAAAGACAACTCAAGCAAGTGAAAAAGGTAAATCAAAGAATGGACACATGTCTTGTGGTATGGGTAAGGAAAATGATTGTAATAAATTTATAGATATCCCATATGAAATTCATTGCATTGGTGACAAGGATGAAGATACATTTTCAAGCATTGTTTTTTTCTCATCACATGTAAATAGTGAAGGCATGGAGAAGGAGAGTTTGAGTATTCATTCTAAACACTTGGAGCATAACTTGGGTGATGATGAATTCCCTTGGAATAATGATCAAGGGGAAACTTAGGCCTCTGATTACTTTTATAAATAATATAAATATTTCAATTATGATGATCTCGAAGCTTTTTCTTTACATGAGGGATACAATGATACTAACTCTCATGGGTATTTCCCCTTACAAATGAATAAAAAAAATTCATGTGATGGATAATTGGAGTGCAATCCTGTTACATTAGATATAGAGCATGCTATTCTTGTGAATGATAATGAGTTTGAAGAGAAGAATGTATGTGTTTAGTATCCTAAGCTAAGCATGCAGTGTTGAAAATGATCAAAAGTATGGTGTTAACCAGTAGGATCATGTTCTAGGTGCTCCAAATTGTTTGTATGAAGTGGAGGTGGAATATGCAAGTTTTGTAGTAGAAATGAACATGATTGTTTTCAACAAGGAATTTCATGAAGAAGAGAGAAATGAGGAAGGTTGTTCAGTTGCTAATGAGCAACATTTAGATCATAATGGGTCTTTCACATTTGAGTTAGTATGTAGTTACATATAATTGATGAGGCACGTAAGCACATGTTAATTTCCCATATAAATCCTAAGTTATTTTAATCTTCCATTGAAACAATTTTCTTTGAGTTGTATAATGATTTGAAGAGTGAACTTGACCATGTTAATGAACCTAAAATGGAGATATTCTTCGATGCATGGGATGTTATTGATAATACTATTTATGGTGATGACCCTAATTTGAATAAGAGAAAAGACACCATAGGTTTTTGTGAATCACTTCTCCAAAGTGGTAGAGCATATGACAATATAACTAATTTACACTACTTAGACGAGTATGGCTATCAACTTTATAGTATGCCTGTGTATAAACATTTTTTTCCATTACACAAGATGATTGTAATTCTAGTGTGAGAAAAAAACTAGATCATTTTCCTAGGGTTTTATAAAAGCTTTATAATGATTCACATATATCACAAGTGGATTTTCAATGTCACCCCAAAGGGCTAGGATATATGTCCCTAGATGGGAATCCTAAAAGAAGTATGTATGAGGGTTTTAGGTTGGATGTTTGAACTGAATTTGATATTAACCCTAATAATGTTAGTTATCAAATGGATTCTGAATGTTTTAAACTTTCATTCTAGATGGATGACTATTTGGTGGAGTATGATTGTGAACTAAATGTGGTAGAATATCAAAATGATTATGGATTTTAGTTGTTTTCTAATTGCAATTTTCACTTGGAAAAAGTTAATGATGAAAAGGGAAAGACCAAAGATAGGGAAATAATGGTTAATTGCAATAGCCTCAGCAGGGCTAGTTGTTTGGTAAATTATGACAATATTTTTAGCCTTGTCCTAGTGCAGGCAATATAAAATAATTTTTTTGACAAAGGTAAGGAATGGTTTTAATTTATTGGGGGCCTAGGGCCACCAATTGAAAATTAATCCTCTTAAACTATAGAATGTAGGTTGAGAACATGGAAATCAGAAAATGATTCTGAGAAAATTTGAAGTCTAAGCAAGTTGTACATTTTTGTGTATTTTGTATATGTTGGTTTACTTTGGTATGATCTTTTCTTGCCTTGTTCAGGAAGGTCCTAGTTTTGGTTCTCTGGGATCAATCTGCTTCAACCTAAGTTTCTTGGATCTCACTTTATTCTGGTGGAATAAACATCCCCAATAGGAGCCACTTATGGAAACCCTAAAAATGCTCTGTGTTCCATTTCAAAATTCTACAAAATTTTGGTTAAATCCATGTCTATGGCCCTAGGGTATTTTTTCACTATCACTATTTTAGGGTTTATGTTTCTAGAACCCTTGCTAAGTAACCTTAATTCAGATTCCTTTTCAATGTTCTAATTCATCATCGAACCATTATTGTCGATACTTGGTCAATTAAGTTAAATTGTATGCCATTGGAACTCATGAAGTAACTGGCCCCTTGTGCCTAGGTCTGAAACAAATTTTATTTTGTAAGTTTGACTGATCGACCTTGTTTGGACTTTACATCCTTTGGTTAAAATGGTTTTAATTATGTTGATGTGTTTTCTTACGTTTTCCTAGGTGGTTCATTTTTAAAAACTAACATTTTGCATGTGAAGATTCCCTACAATTATTATAACTTTCTGATTACTGCAAATAGATCATAGTCCTTCCTCATGCCCCCACTACATTCTATTTTTCATTTAATCATTCCAATGGGAGGGTAGGAAAGCACCATGTGCCTTATACATTGGTAGGCCCAACACCTTTGAGGGATGAACTGGCGGTGTTTAAATAAGATATATGATGAGTGTTTTGTGATGTGGCTTCATATGAGCCACTCCCCACCACCCCATCCATTTTTATTTTGTCTTAAAATAATGTAGCATGGTAGTGGGTTGTTTCCATTTGTCCCTTTGTGGAGGGACCCACTTAGTTTTGAATGCTACAAACATTCTATCAGGAAAAAATCTACGGTTGAAAGTGGGTGACATGGGTCAATCCTGACCACTCCCTGCCATCCCGTGTGGGACCCACTTGTGCCTCTTATTTCCCAGTGAGGAAGAAGGTGAATGTCATGTAGAGTAATCTAATGGGACAAAAGAATATTAGTAAATGCGAAAATCAATAAAATTTTCCAAGTGGACATGAAGGCTAAATGGTGCAAGATAAGAATTGATTTCTTCTACACGTGTTCGAGATATGAATGGTATTTTTGATCTTGGCATTCATTTCTATTAGAAGTTTGTACATGAAGATAGGTGGTTTGCATTAGGAAAATTATAGGTTGGTGGATTGAAATCAAATCCTGGATGCTCCCCATCCTCTTATTGATCAAAGGTACAAGTGGGATAATTCTCATTGGCAAGTGAAAAATATTGACACAACAAGCTTTCTTCAATGCTAAGTAGATGATTAAGTGTGTAGACATAGTGAATGCATATCCACATGGGATTTTCTGATTTTCCAAAGGCAATAAGAACATACAATTGGTTTACTCATAATTAATTACCTTGATTTTAATTATTCGTCGATCCATCTTGACGTATGATCAACGGATGAGATTGAAAGTCAAGTGGTTGATTGTTAGCTCACTCGTGCAAGCCTTCCTTGAGCATTAATGGTTGACATGCTCAAATTGCTCAATATAATGAAAGTTTGTAGCCATATTCTTCTTCACAATTGCAATTAGAAGCTGAGAAATTAAGATTAGGTCCGAGAAGAAGATGGTGTAAAGTTGTAGAGGCATTAAGGATAGTTTCTCCTAGGTAAGTTGGTATCCATGTTTTTATATTTCAACTGAGTATCAATTGGCTAGTATCCAAAATTTATTGTGGGATATGTTGGTTTTAGTTACCTAGGGTTTGTAGGGGTTGATTATTTGAACAATTCACATTGGTTGATAAGATTTATATGTAGTTGTGAAGTGTTTGTGTCCTACAAATTTGTAAAGTATCTTTGTACTTGTGAATTCATAAGTTTTTATCATGTTCTTCTATAAGAATGGGTAAGCCAAGTGAGTCTTTCCAACTAGTCATAAGGTCTATAAGACTTAGTATGCTTGAATCCCAAGACAATTCACCTGAAATTGAACATGGCATGCGAGGAGCTCCTGTAAAGCCATAGGGTATGAGAAATTCCTATAATAAAACTAATAAGAGTTGTGTCAGGAGCAATTACCACCTAAGGAATAGATTTGTTTGGTCTAACCAAGGTGATTCTAGTGGGAAATTGGTTGTCTTGTGAGAAGAGGAAGAATAAGTGTACCACAAGGCTTATGATTCTTATATGGGGAGGCATAATAATCAAATTGAGGAGTCGGCTAGTCCTTTGAGTGATGAAGGAGATACTAACCTATAGCACAGCTATTAGCTTCTCACAGTGGCATATTAGGAGAACTTTGATGATGGAGAGGTAGTGGCTTCTTTACACCGCTGCCACAATGGCAGGTTCATCTTCTTTAGTGAATGAGTAACATTTTGTTTTGGGTGATGACCTAGAGAATCTTGTTTGATCGATGTGGATGAGAGGTTTTGGAGTTGCTGTAATGAAAAATGATGCCTTTCAGAAGGCTAGTTGATCTTCTTCAACGAATGATATGGGTTTTGTGTTTTTCTTTCCCTCCACTTTGTAATGTGCAAATATAACCATCTGGGAGATTTCTAAAATTGAAATGAAATTAAGTTACAAATGTAAATTTGACCGAAATTGTAAATTGGCATGAATCTTGTTGCTCCCATATTCTATAAATGGGAATTCAGAAATATTTACTGGGGGCAGGTTATTTTGGAATTGATCACACTAAAGATTGTTAAGAATATACTAGACATTTTAGAGATAAGTCTTAGATTCAAGTCTACTAATATGAATATGTAGTCTTGTTATTAATATTGACAATATAGCATATAATAGTGCAAGTTATGCACCATTATCTCTCCTATCTACTGGTTTTATAAACTATAAGTAATATAATCAAGGGTTATCTTATTTATCTCTATTGACTTCCAATGGGTGTGTGGTCTCATTATTGCTTATTAATTCAAAGAGTTGAGGTAAATTCTTGAATGGAGCTATAGGTTTATGCCAAATCATATACTAGGATGTTTGTAAGAAGTGATGGTTGAGATATAATGTTGAAATACTTTAATACAGTATCCTCAAGGCTTTAAATAATGTCATGTGTGAAATTTCTATCGAATCATGTAAATGTTAGAATTGACTCTATTCGAAGGATGACACTAATCTAAGTGAGGTGATCATGTTGCATTGTGTTGGTTAATTAAACAAAAACTATTTATTAAATCAATTTTTCTGAAACGTGTTACAATTATGTTAGGTTTTATGATTCTCTAGCTCCGAATATGAATTGTCGTTAAGAAGCAACCAAATCCTTTGATACATTCTCTTTGTTGAGCCATTATATCATAATTATCTATGTGTTGCAATGTTTATAATAAAAATGGCACAAGAATATCATGTAAACATTATTAGGATCACCCTCTTATGTTTCACAAAGCCTAAAGCATAGAACTAGAGGCCTAATAGTCCTTTACTTGTTTCTTGGCCAATCCTTCCCTCTTGATGATAATTGAAGAATGGAAAATTCATCAACATTTGGTGAGATTAAGTTTCGTTCTAAAAAATAACCAAGAAGGTCCAAGTTAAAGCGAAACTCATATGACAGTTGGACATATGAATCCCAGTGGCTTAAACCTAGGACATAAACTCTAAGAAGTGTTAATTTTAATCAAACATTTAAAATCATATCCCGAGACCTAGGTGGGACCCATATGCACAAGGTGGTGTATGAGTCCTAGATCCCCGTATCTAGAACAAATAACCAAAAACACTATGTATGATTTGTCATTTGTTATATGTCAATATTATCCTTAAAAAAATGCATTTAATAAGGCTTATGGATGCAAATTAGGTCCAAATAAGGCATAAATGAACCTAATCTTAACATGGAGGGCCTAAAAATTTGTGAAAATGTAGAGGGATACATTTTTCTACACTACATTCAGCCCCCCCACTTTAGTGAGAGGAGGAACAAACTTCAAACTTCGACTTTAAAGTAGATAAATTCACATCAAGAGGGGTCCAAGTGTACCAATGCTAGTGAGATAGAATGGAAATAATCAAGAGGGGTGATCAAGCCCCCAGGATAAAGATCCTATGGAAAGTCAACATAGGCACAAAAGAACACACATCTAAATAATGTATGAAGCAACAACAAGATACAAGTATACATTGCCAAAGATAATCAAAAATTGAGATTTGGGTCTGGTGTAATCATTTCCTTCCTGTACCTCTAAAACTTCACTCCTAGATCTGTAACGATGATAAATCTACCAAATAATTTATTTTTTTGGTGGTGGATGGGAGTTTTCCTTTATCAAACCCAAATTTTGGTAATTAAACCTTGATAAAATTTACAAATCTAAAATCTATGAAGTGTGTATAATATTATAAGAGTTCAAACGCAAAGAAACCTTGTTCAAATGTGTTAGAATAGGATCCCTAAATGAAATAATGAATTTAGTGATGAAGATATACTTTGGGAGATGTCAAATCACCCTAATAGATCATAAATCTGAATATGCCTTCCTTTAGGCAGAAAGTAGATTGATAATAGAAGATGGAATCATCTAGAAAATGAGTCATTAGGTTGGTTGAATTGCTTGGTTCATCTCCCAAAATCTAGAATCCATCATGATCCTCCATAGGCATCTATCATCAATCTTTGGCAATGCCTGATCTTGTTGATAAAATGATCTAAAAGACTTGCAAAATCAAATAGAATGTTGCTCCAAGACTTCAACTTTGAATGCTTTATTGAATTCTCCTTGCTCTTGAATGTAAATCCTTGTGATCTAATTTGAATCTCTATCTTTTCTTGCTAGTGTAAAATGATTGAAAGACTTGTCTTTATAGGACTCTTTTCTCATTTCCCATTTTTTAAATCCTAAAAGCTGACACTTAGAATTTGAATTTAGAAAAATGAAATACTACAAAATACATATTTTAATTTGATTTTATGAACTTAAAGGGGACCCATTTACCCATGGGTGAATGGGTTCTAACCAAAACATTTAGGGTGTAAATTATGTGGGGGTATTAATTATTAATAGCATTTATTCAATGCAGGTTATATTGTTGGAAAACAATTAATATATGCCTTGGGATGCATAATAAAGGGTATTAGGGACCTATTAATGAGGTTTAAAAATGCATAAAGGGAAGGTCACTAAAATAGTTTCAAACTAAGTGTTAAACTGTACTATCACTTAGAAAGAAGTACAATTTTCTACACTACAGATAGATAAATTTAGCAGCTAATAATAAATTTAATTATGATGAAATATTTTAAACCATAGTTATAATAAATGTTAGTTGAACTTGCAAAAGAGAAAATCTTGATGTCAAGTGTGGATTTTAGTTTTTTTGATGAGGCAATGTGACTAAGTAAATGGTACTTAGAGATGAGAGATGCTTAGGATCGTCCTGCAAATCTACAAACTCAAGTTGAAATTTAGAAAACTCACTTTTTAATACCAAATCTCAATAGTCAATTTTGAGATGGTAGATGTAGTGATAGCAAGGAACCTTTGACGAAGTAATGAGCTAAAGACAAAGAAGACTCTTTAAAATAATCAATCTTCACACCTCCTGATATGTGGAAAATATGTTGTAAATAGAGTAAACTAGGTTCTATATGATGTAGTGGAGTAGCTAGATAAGATGCAGCTAGACACACTTCTAAAGATAGGCTTCCACCAACCTTTGTACATATATCACACGATCTACAAACAATGAATATTACATATATATTTTACATTTGTATAAGCAAACAAACCCATGTAATAGGTGTGGGTAATCTGTGTCGCTTTCAAATATTAAACAGAGGCCTTAAAAAGAGCCACCTATGAAAAATTAAGGTTGCATAAGTATTTAGAATGGACATAGTAACCACTCACCTATATATTTAAATCACCAAAGGCACAACCCAAACTTATTCATTGCCACTTTTGAATGAAAAACTCAATAATAAGCCAATTCCCACATGATCTTTAACAGGTTGAAGACCGAGTGTCTAAATGGATTCCAAAACTATAAAAAGACCATCTAGAGTTCCCATTTCTATTGAAGAGCATGTGCTATTTATGATAAATGTAGGTTGAGTCTCAACGATTGGGAAATTTGTATCTTCAAAGAGGTTGTACAGGAAAAGCTTGAATTGATGGCACATGGTAGTGAAGATTGATAATGATAACAAGAATCTTCAAATCATTGAAACAAGGGTCATTTTCTTCTCCCATTCACCAATAAAATTAAATTATTTTCATTTAAAAGTTTGAGGGAATTAGAGGGTGCCAAAAGGAGGTTTGAAAGATTTATTCATTTGGGGGTTGACTTGTTGATGCGATTTATTTTCAAAATAGTGTTCAAGTTGTTTCATCATTATGGTCCATTTTGAGATAGAAAAAAATTGAACTTATGACAATGCTTTTGAAGGGTTCATCCTTTAAGGTTTAATTATTAAAAACAATTTATTTTCTCTGTGTTATAATTTGTTGTCATTATGGTCCATTTTGAGATAGCAAAAATTTGAACTCATGACAGTTTTTTTGATAGGTGTATTCTTTATGGTTGGTAAAATTCATGAGCTTTCAAAAGATATAACATCACTTTCATTAGTATGATAGTCAACATGTGAGATTAGGAGGGTGCTTTCGAAAGATTTATTCCTTATGGTTGATTTAGGGGCATAAATACCTTTAGTCAATATCAAGTTTGAAGGAAGGTGTCTCACAAGTATGATATCTTTTCAATGAAGTCAATATAAAAGCATGATCCACTTATAAATCGTCCTTTAAACATCCAAATATTTTTTGTTTCATTTGAAATCATGTTATTATTTGGAGTTAATAACCAAAACAATTTTAATATTTTGATCCTCACATGATTGTCTCTTGTTTAGGGAAACAAAGGAAAACAAAGGAGAACAAAGAAGGTGAAAGGAAGATGAAGAAAAGGCAAGAAAGGAGGGATTTTTCATTTGAACAAGGAGCTTACTAGAAGTGATCTTCAAGGAAACTTGGTCAAAATTTGAGCATGAAATTTGAAACTTAAAAGTGTTTTTTAGTGCTTGGAGATTCCATCTTACGCCTTAATTTTCTATTTTAGGCTAACTCATCTTTGGTTTTGGGCTTTAAAACAAACACTACCTAGGCTTTCAATTTTCATTGCGAAAGGGTTAAAATGAACTTTAGGAAAATTTGAGTAGATTTTGTTTAACGTTAACAAATTGAACAAGGAAAGTCTCACATCTCATTTTGGTGCTTTAAAATGATTCAAAATCATTTCTTTGTGGATTTAAAATGAACATGTGCAACTTCTTATTTCATGATGAATTGCTTAAAATGATATTATTGAAAAGGATGTAAGTGCTTCTCTCGCAATTCACAACGATCTTGAGAATCAAAAGTCCTTTTTGATAATCTTAGTTTGAGATGAAGTGATCACCTCCACACTTCAATTTGGGTTCTAAAATTGAACAAAATCTTTTGCGAGTGTGATTAAATTTATTCCATGTGTTCTCCCTTTTTTTCTAAAAAAGGGTTGACCAAGCTATCAATAGGTTTATTTTCTCTTGTCTATCTTAAAGGGCCTGCCTTTGGGAAAAAGTACTCACCCAAGGGAACGACTCAACCGGTAACACTTTGAACTCGAGAGTATTTCCAGCCAGGATATAAATGTGGCTATTGGAAGAAACACCAATATCACGTTGTTGATTCTGACGAGATGGATCCGAAAGGGGACTCTCACCGTATGGTTCAATCTATATGAACAAAAAGTCCTTATTAAAACACATGTTCTAGAATTGCCAAAATCCTTGATCTATTTGTTGGTGCAAGAATGGTTGTTCTAAAGCCACCCCACACTTTTACGGTCTTTAGTATAAATCGAAAACATCGATGGTAGTTTCATGGGTGTTGATGGTTGGCTATGTCGCATAAGTGAGTGTCATGGAGGGGAGCCAATGGGGTCAAGCATCTAACCATTCGCTTAAGATGATCATAGCTAGACTTGTCCAAATGGGGACTCAACAAATACTATCTTTCATATCCATAGGAATCTACTTGTTCTTGGTTACAAAACACTTTGCTTGTTTGAAAAAATTTAACATGATCCTCAAAATTTCAAACCCTTTAGGAGGAAAATACCATTGACCAAATTCTTGTGTTATTGCTTGCCCTTGGGATTACATCCTTAGAGGTTTCTAAGAACTTGAATTTATATCTCAATTTTCCTAATAAAGTTACAATAGCTAACCCTTGCCTTAATTTCATCAAAGTTTTGCATAATATACCTTGTGAAATGAGAAGAAGTTCAGACATTGGACATCCAGTTTGAAAACCTAATCAAGAAGTGTTTGTGGTAAAAACAAAGTCATTAAGCAAACATTAAAGACAATTGGAATCCACACATGTGTCTCCAATGATTTCACGCAAAATCAAGATCAAGAAATGAAAGGTGAAATCCCTTAGTCTGAACGCCCATCAAAAGCATCTTTCAATGCTATACGAATTCAGACACATAATGCTTTTTAACTTTTACAAGAAGGCTTCAAGAAACAATTCTGGTTTGTATTCATTCTATTACTACCAAAACCCAAATATTTTTAGAGAGTTTGAGCATCTTGTTTAGAGAAAAGCTTTTCTTCCATACCGAGGTCTAAGTAAACAAGTGTCTTTTTAGGTACATCCTAGGATCAAAATCAAAACTTCATCCATCCTTGAACATCAAAAAACCAAAATCATCTCATCAACAACTCTTCAAAAAATTTGAAAATATCCTTTATGTTAAAAATAAGAAAAGCATTTGAAATGAATCCAAAATCACCTTGTTTGATTGAATGTGTGTTGATGCATCCTTCTACACATATTTGATCAAATTATCAAACTTGTGAACAAATTCATCCCTTGATAACATCCAACATCTTGGGATTTAGGAGTTCATTATCAAAATCATCTTGTTTGGATAGGAGTGTTTAGATGAATCCTTCTTCTCACACCTAGACAAATTATCATCTTGTGAATGATTTAACTCTATCAAAACATCCAACCTCTTAGAGTTTATGAGTCCACTAAAATCTGAATCTGAAACAAATCAATCTTATATCAAGTCCTAAAGTTTAAAATTTCCCTTCAAGATTCTTGCAAGAGTTCCACTCATCCATCAAACATACATATTACATTCATATCATTATCACCATTTGATCCTTAAATTACCCTAAAATTTCTCTTTTATACCTAAAGTTAGATCAATCCAAAAGAATTAAAGAATTCACCTTCTATATTCTTGAAGATTGATCCCTATTTTATGGTGCAAACTAGATCGCAACACAAGAGGAACATGGAAGCCAAAGAAGAAACATCTACTAAAACTGATTTAAGTCAAACCACTCCTGAAATGAATCCCATTTGGTCTGGAAATCTCATAGTTAACCTTTTGACATCATTGCAAAACCCATAAGAAGAAACCCAAGGAGAAGACCTCACCTTCGGGATGTCTCACGATGAAATAACTGAAATGCTTCAAAATTTAGAAAACCATAATATCATAAGTATCATGATGACGCTTAACCCTTCATTATATACACTTCAACTAGCAAAGCAAAGGGCCAATTGAGTTTATATTTTGACATGAGTACCATAGTGGAGACATCTTTTCCTCCAATCTTATCCACCATTCCCATCTCATCCACACTCCATCTCAAAATATCACTCAAAACATTTCACAAATCATGAAATATTTTTCTCCAACCCAACCTAACGTTAATAAGGGAAATGCATTTCTCAATGGTATTCAAGCACACCTCCTTGTTAATAATCAAAACATGGATTCAAATACCACCTTGGAACAAAACATACTTGAAAAACCATTACATAAGAATGTTCCTCTCACTTTCCATCATGATCCATCATCAACATTTTTCTACGCAACACCTCAAACTCCTCTCACAAATTCACAAGAGGAAGGAGAAATGTTCGGACTAGGGGGCATCCTCGACACCACAACATTTTCAAAAGAACTTACACCCCTTACATTTCCACCCCTTCCACTATTACCATCATCATCCATACCACTCCTTGGTTTAGGGCTTCCTCTACCAAGTATCAATCAAAGCAACATCCTGAATATCAATCAAAACATCATGCAAAACTTGTCATCGACATCACATCAATAGATGAAAAATGCACAAGCAATTGCAACATCATAAAACAAACCCCTAACATTACAAAGCATGGTCTCTCAAGGACCAAACACCACATCAACACCACCATCCATCACTCAAAACACTAACACTTCATCATTTCTTAGCACAAATTCCATTTAGAATCCACCACCACCCCCACCACCACCAACTTCTACCACATCAAACCAATACAAGGTGGCATTGCAAGATGCTTTTCAAAGGGGATTCCAACAATTGTAGAAACAAAAAGTTCTACAACTAGCTGCTCAACAAGCTACTCAAGGTATGCAAGTTTCCCAAGCTACACAAGCCGCATTACAAGCACAATAGACCGTGCAAGCCCAAGGTTTATTGCAACAACAACAACAAGCAGCCACCGAATCCACTCAAGCATTTCAAGCATTACAAGCACAAAAGGCTTCTCAAGCACAAATTCTATTACAACAACAAGTAGCACAATCACAAGCCCAAGCACAAGCAGTGTAAGAATGAGCTCAAGCTCAAGAAAACACCCAATATCAAGCACAACAAGTACAAGCACAAGCACTTCTTGCACAAAAAAGAGCCGCACAAATGCAAGCATATCAGCAAGCAATTAAGCAATATCAAGAGCAGCAACAAGCAACCAAATTGGCAGCCCAACAACAAGAATTGTTGGAACAAAAACAAGCAAAAATCTTAATGCAACAACAACAAGATCAACAGCAAGCATTGTTCATACAACAATAGGTGGAAGCCTACCTAGCTCGGAAAAACATACACATACCATTAAACAACACGTCAAACAACCCACCCATCCAACCCACAATCGAAACACCCCAAAACACTTTCATCCCACCCATTGATCTGTAAAATGATGTGACAACACAAATCAGGTTGCTCTCACAACAAGTGCTCAATCTTCAATTAGGGTGAGCCACAAAGACACCAAGCAACTTGTGTCCCTATCCATTTGACAGGAGCCTAGTGATGAAACCATTCCCCAAGGGATTCGAGATCCCCAAGTTTGACAAATATTGTGGGATGGGAAACTGTGAAGATCACATCAAGGAATTCCAGGTTCATTGCATGGAAGTAACATACGATGATACTTATCTGATGTAGCTATTTTCTAGGAGTTTTGCTAGCCATGCTATGGAATGGCTCTCTCATCTAACTTCAGGCATTAGAACATTTCAAGAAATTATAGATGCATTCATTAAGAACTACGCATGCAACATTATAATGGATGTTAGTCTCCAAGAACTCTCAACTCTGAAAAAAGAAAAGGGTGAATCTTTTAATTCATTCCTACAATGATGGCAATCCAAGGCCAATCAAAGCAAGTGGACCATGCCTGAGGAACAACAAGTTTTCACCATCATAGCTAACCTTGATGTCCTCGTGGAATTCCATTTCAAGGTTCAAGGAATCACCACATATAACCAATTGATCCCCAAGTCGCTTAGCATTGAACGAGCCCTCATGACTACACCAACGGGATTAACCTCATACCCCGAACAACAAAACCACTGCCCATCTTCCAACTACAATGATAAACCATGTAATTGGGAAAGGAAAAAAGCATTACTAATGATGGTGTCATTGACGCTAAGGTGGTCATTAGTGCCCCTCACCAAAATACACCTGCAACACAAATCCAAATCCAACACCAAAACAATCATCAGACAACACAACAACCAAACCACAATTCGGAAATCAATAATCTCAATGATTAAAGGGGACCACCTCAACAGAACAAGAATTATACCTTACAAAAGTACACTGCTTTAGGGGAACCATTACAAGTCATCATGAAAAAGCTAATAGATGAAAAAATCATCAAGGCCGCTACCCTTGAAAATTACCAAGAACCGGATGTGAAACCTCCTTAGTATAATGAGAATCAACTCTGTGAATTCCATAAAATCAAAGGACATACCAGGAATAGTTGTATGAGATTAAAAAACATAGTTCAAGATCTCATCGATCAAATAATTATAAACGTGGAACAACCAACAAGAAAGCAAGATCTTAAGATATACACGAATTTGATGTTGAATCATGGCAATAAAGGGAATAATAACAACACCAATAAAGGAAAAGGCACCCAAACAAACATGAACCATCTGTATGAAACTATTGTTGCCTCCCTAGATGAATATTGCACAGTCATCACCATCAAAGGCACCCATGCCAATTGTGGAGTCACCACAAGAGGCGGCAAAGTCACCATCACAGGATCATCCCAACAAAATAGAGTCCCTACATCTAGATCTATCCCTAATGGCTACAATGTCCTAGATTAACTCAAGAGAACACCAATGCAAATCTTCATCATGGAGTTGCTAAAAATCTCATCTGCCCATAAGAAGATCCTTGAGGAAGCATTGGCTTCATCCACTATCCTCGTAGATCTTGATGTGGAACAATTCCAAGCTATGGTGAAAAATATCATTATGCCAAATCTCCTCACATTCTCTGACCAGGATTTCCCCACTCAACCATCTCACAACCACGCACTTCACGTAGAATTCATAGTACATAAGAGAAAATTAAAAAGGGTCTTGGTGGATGGAGGTGCGGGTTTGATTATATGTTCTCTCAACCTCATCGAACAATTGAAAATACAAGAGGATTCTATTTGACAAAGGAAAGGGTATCACAATAAGAGCATGTGACGATCAAGAAAGAGTGTCCCAAGGCACGATCAAACTCCCTATTCAAGTAGGGCCAGATCTCATGGAAACCACTTGTCAGGTCCTAGACCTTGACTTACCATATACCATCCTTCTAGGATGTCCATGGATTCATACAATGAAGGTAGTAGCATCAAATTTCCATCAATGTGTGAAATTCACGCATGAGGGACAAGAAGTTACCATCCACAAAGAATACGAACCCTTATCCTATTGCAAAAGCCTTGAAGAAAAGTACTAGAAAATCCCCCAAGTACCAAAAAAATGATGAGGTCCCATCTACAGCCTACATCGATCCCACCACTCTCACATCCACTTCTGCAACAGAGACACCTGCCACTCCCACCATTCCCACCATTTCTAACATTAAGGTCATCATCCAAGATAATAGTTATGGAAACTACACGGTCCCTAAAAATTATTTTATGGTAGGAGAGTTACCACAATCTCCTAGATCACTAGAACTTTCACAAATAAATGAAGCCTCCACATCCCAAACGACTCTTAAAGATTATCCCAACTTTACAAGGTGGGGGGATCTTGGCCGAGTAGTTATTGAGGCAGATCTATCTCATATGCTATACCAAGATGAAAGACCAGTAGCTGAATTACCAATGGATGAAAAAAGCAAAGGTCTACAAATGATGCTTGCAATGGGCTATGATAGAAATCAAAGACTTGGGAGATACGAAAAATGGGCTTATAATACCTATCATGTCGGAGACGTGAGTGATAACAAATCTTGGCCTTGGATGTACCCCTCTGAGTATAACCATACGCAGTTGAAGTCCTTCAGTTAGAAGGGTTAATAATCCTCCTCAACCAACCACAACAGAACTATGCTTACAAGTATCTATAGGTACAGTCATAGATAACTTTACATTTGACATAACCAATGTTTGTAGTAGTAGTGATGACAATGATCCCATGACCAACTTACCTAGGATATTTGAGGATACTACTCTTTGCATGATTAGCACCCTATCTTTTGAATCAGACCACCAAAATTATGATATCCACCTAGTATATCCCCAACTCATTGACTACGACCAACGAGGAGCACCAGTTCTTGATACATTCAAAAATGATGAGGTGCTCTCAAAATTCATGGGACTACGGGATAACATTCCATGCGGGGATCACAAAGTAGGGTTCCTAATCGAGCTAGATACACATGCCTATTATCGCGAAATGATTGAATCTCTTAGTCACAAAAGTGAAAAATCAAGATTAATATCTAGCTCCTTGAGTGAAAACCACATTGTGGCACACTCTGACTAGAAAAAAGTAAAAAGAAAGGACACATCTAAAGGTGAAAAAATATCTGAGGTGCAAAGGACGTGTGATTCAATCTTCATTTTAGAGCTATTCATCATGAAAAAACAATAGTCCTAGCAGAAAAATGCAATCTGGTCAATCTAGGAATAGAGGAAGCCCCGCATATCACATTCTATGTGGAATCATTACTATCACAGGAACAATCTTGAGCTCCTAGTAGCATTCCTAAGAGAAAGATAGGTAAACTTCTCATGGAGATATACTGATATGCCAGGACTTGATCTAGAGACCATGGTTCACCATTTAGTAGTATATCTAGAAGCAAAGCCTGTCAAACAAAAGCTTCAAAAAATGCACCCTCAAATCGCCCTGCTAGTCAAAATGGAACTAAAAAAGCTATTAGATGTAAGATTCATTTGACCAATAGATTATTCAGAATGAGTATCAAAATTGGTACCTATTTCAAAACCTGATGGGAACATAAGAATTTGTACAGACTTCAAAGACTTGAATAAATAATGTCCAAAAGATGACTTCCCGCTTCCAAACATTGATATGATTGTGGATATGACAACTAGACATAAAATGTTGTCACTAATGGATGGATTCTCAAGGTACAATTAGATCATGATAGCTAGAGAGGACCAACATAAAACACCTTTCACTTGTCCATGGGGGGCCTATTGCTGGAATATGATGCCATCTAGCTTAAAGAACATAGGAACAACATATCAAAGGGCCATGACATTGCTATTCCATGACATGATCCATAAGATGGTCGAAGACTATGTTGATGATATCCTAGCCAAGTCAAGAAAGAGAAAAGATCACATAGCAACCTGTTATGCCTTGCATAACCACCCCACTTTGATCTAGATCAAAATGGGTCCCCTTTCTCTTTTGGCTTCTTTGTTTTGGGTTATTTACCTTACTCTTGGGTTGCTTTTGTCTTCTTCTTGAGTTTCTCTTCTAGTTTTGTTAAAACCTTGGTTTTGTTTCAACTCAATTGAGTCCCCTTTTTGTTAAGTATTCAATAGATAATCACTAGCCAAATTGTATCATATGATAATATACATTATCTCCTGCTGATGACTAATGGAAGCATGTGTTTTTGTATGATTAAAATTCTACACTTGATGATATTTTCTCAAGGAGCTCAACTGGAATGCCTTCCCCAATCCAGTTGGCCATGAAAATCAACTAAGGCAATAGTTGGCAAGACCCTGCAGGTGTCTAGCCAACTACTAGTGCTCTCTATTGAAGTGTGTCTGTAATGCCTATTAGTAAGACTTCAGGATTGTCATGGTGAGTGAAATTACATAGGGGCTCTATAGGCAGGATAGGGGTCGTCCTTTCGGTGACATGCAAATTCCTATTGACAGTAGGGGTTTCTTTCGGAAGGAGGTCATGGCAAGGTCTTTGGGTCTTACCGACTATTGTGCCACTAGCAAACACTTCAGCCAAACATATTGGATTCAACATGTGCTCTTACCGAAGGCTCTATGACTCCCAGATCGGGGTGTCTTAAGTGGGAAAATTAGTAGGTCTTGCCGACTGCTATGAAAGATTGGTTCTTATATCGCCATAGGGTTATCTCCTGGCCAAGAAGTATCAGCAAAGAAAGATAGTCTTACCAAATAACAAAAGGGTCAAGCACTTTAGCGGGAGTCTCTTCTTCGGCACATGGTCTTGCCGAAGCCCTCAGGTCTCACTGACCACAAATAGAGGTATGTTTTTTGATGGAAGACATTCCTTCAAAGGGAGCTCTAGGCGAATACATATGGTCAGAGTGACAAGACACAAAGAGGTAGATCTCTTGGTATGACCATAAGGAAATCTTGGCAACACAAAAGTGATTTTTCCAGAAGTCTTACCCACATGAAGGGGTCCCACCAAGGGTCTAAGTTCGAAAAATGGTAAAGCCTTTGGCATAGTGTTTGGCTGAAGAGATGAGGTTACAGTGACACATATGAAGAAAAAGGATACGTGTCGGTATGATTACATAAGTGTCTTTCCAATGGAATCAAAAGAGTTTGGGGAAGAAATCGAGAACTTCGCTATGAGGTCACAATGATGAGTGGTACTTTTGCTAACACAAAGTGAGATTGCCATGGAATCTTGGGGTTCACTGAGATGCCTTGCCAAGGGCATGCACTTGTGTTGATTGGTTTTGGGAGCTCGGTATAACTCCTGTAGCTCGTTGAGGTGTCTTGTCAAATGCCATGTGCTATGCTGATCATCGATAAAATGAAGTCGCATTAGCGAGACACGATAAGTATCTCACCGACATGTGATTCAATGGGAATCACCTTCAAATCAATAGGAAGCTGGCATGGCAAATGTCAAACCAATCAGAGGAAAGCCAAAGGGTGATTCATCGGTCCCCTTGACCGATTGACCACCCCTGTGTAAGAAGATCAATAGGATACAAACTAGATGGACTCCTTCTAAGAATAGATGATGATGGACTAATTCGGGTGATGAGGTTTACATCTGCAGGAAGGCTCGAGGATGTTTTCTAGAAAAATAGTCAATATACAAAGGAGTCCGGGACATGAGCGAAACCGAAAGAAAGATGAAAGATCAATGACTCACAAGGATAGCTATGGCCACTGCTGACGAGAGGTAGGTCAATATTAATAAGGATATTTTGAGCATTCAAGAGAGATTGTAGAAGGACTTCGAAGATGGACACTGAGACAGAATAGTAAATGCAACAACTACCCAGGGGTCAAAAGGACTTCTCCTAAGGATAGAAATCCTTTGTGAGCATGGACAGTAGGGATTCACATTGAATACACAATTGATTTTTTTCAAAAGATCTAAGAGCTGACTCTCCTATAGGATGATTATATTTTGTAAACCCTAGTGAAGGGGACAGTGCATCATTTCTTGTACGTTCTGTATATAAGGCATTCTTGCCTCTTTGGAAAGGTTGGAACCTCTAGAGTTAGAAATTCAAAGTTATAATTTTTTACTGTAAGGACTTCTAGATTAGAAATGGTAGGAATTAGTAAGTTAATAGAAGGAGATAGAGTTTCACCTTGATTCTTAGTAATGAGAGCTTCTTTTATCTTCTTGGTTAGTAGTTAGATTTCATTATAGACTGTAATGCATTTTCTGAATTCTCTTAGTGTAGTTGGAAATAACCTGGAGACACAGATTCTCTGTACACTAGTGATTGTGCCAGCTTTGTAAATATTGCTTATCGATTTTAATAATAGTAGAAGCAATTAGAGTTTAATCTATTTCAT
>VDFB02352254.1:0-42116 GCA_007258455.2 Sequoia sempervirens | reverse complement strand
AGTACCTGCAACCTACAACAAATCACATGGTTGAACATGTACATAGACAAAAATTCAAACACACCGTGAAGGGAAAATCGTAGCATCGTAGGACACTCGCAAGCAAGTGATGTGACCATGTTCCCCTTCACCGAATACATCAACACAACATAATCAATTACAAATCAACATGGTATGAATAATCATCAAATAAACACAAGATACACAAGAAAAGATTAACCCACATGAACCATTAAATCCATATACTAAACATAGTATGAGCATAAAGTATTAGTGATAAAATAGTATCAACTATCATCATAATAATGAGTCCAGCATCGAGGAATGTATCATAATGTCTAAATACAAACAAGTCACTATTAGAAGCAAAAGGAAAATTGAGGGGCATTGCGTCCTCCCCCTGGAGAACCAGGCTTACTCCTGGAAGCCTGCAAACAGATATGGGTAAAACCCACGCATCCGGAATACATCCTCCCAAGACACAGGAGACTCGCCATCAAGATCCCATTGGACCCTCACTTGGACCATGAATCGCCCCTCAATAGTCAATCCTTGATAATGCAGGACGTGTACAATTTCTAAAGAATGTTACCCATCCCCTACCTGAGGTCTCAAAGATTATGGTCTGATGCACAGCCTAGAGGTTTTCAACCGCAGCAAAAACTTTGTGTGATCTTCCTACATCTCCTATTGTCGGCTCTGAAGCTGTTGGTCTCTAACTAAATCCAAATGTGCCCTTCTAAGGACACTATCTAGCAATGTGACCCTATTGACCAAAATAGAAACATCTCATGCCTCTACCAAATCCCTAACCACCTGAGGGTGCACTAGACTATGGAAACTCACCTCCACTAACCACAGACTGAGAGCTCTGTGTTGGTTGATCATAACGATCACACTTGTTTCGCTACCAACTCTGATCTTTCCTATTCTGAAACCTACTACCATGCCAAGACTATGAATTCTTAGGTTTCAACTGGGAGTGTTGTTGTTGTTGCTCACTCTTAGTGGGTGCTTGATGACCCTTAGAGGAACCCGTAGCCTAAGACTGAGCACCTTGAGATTCGATACCAACTGGAGGTGTGCTACCAATTTGTACACCCGTTTGTCCACCTAATGTCATGGTCAAATTCTCCTCAACTATTTGTGCCTTCTCCATAACCACCTCCAAACTTTTCAGCTCAAACACACAAACACCCTACTAATATGGGCATTCAAGGCCCTGATAAAGTGTTGTACTAACATACCCTCATCATTTCCTATGCCATCATACTTCTTAAGCTCATAAAATCTCTGATCATACTGCTCAATTAACATCGCCATCTGTCACAGCTCATGGAACTCATCCGCACAACGTTGTTGCCAATGGTCAAATAAGAACCAAGCTCTAAATCTCTCTAAAAACATCTCCCAAGAGACTGATTCTATCTCCAAATGTAACTTTTGCTCCTCCAAATGCCACCACATGGAAGCAAAACCTCTAAGATGCATGATAGTGCACCTAGCTTTGGTATTGATACCATATGGATGCATAACGAAACACCTATTCAGATAAATTAACCAAGTCTCTGCCTCCAAACCACTACCAGTCCCATCAAAAGTAGGAGGACATGCTCACAAAAGGTCCCTCATATATCTAGGTAATATAGCATCTTGCTCAACTGCAATCTCTCTCTTCCTAAAAGACCTCTCTCTCTAACAACTAACTACTCATCCTCATGTCTCAGAAAAAGATGGGAAAGAACCTCCTCAAGTAAGTGACGCAACTGTGTTCCCTCCAACCTTGGTTGATCTGGATTCTGACCTCCACCTTCCTGTTTATTTTGAGAACCCTGTTGTTCCTCACGATGAGACTTGTGGGAAATCTAAGGAGGGGAATCATGGTGATTAGCCCCACAGCCACCACCATGACCTCTACCATGCCCTCGACCCCGACCCCGACCTCTAGGAATTACCCTACACATACACTACCAAGGACAAGTTCAGGGTGTTAGATGAGGTCAACAAGGGAAAACGTAAACTTTAGAATCTATGCAACTAAGACAACATAATGGGCTCTTGTATATATCCAAAGTACCCAGTGTTAGAACTTGGTCTTTGATACAATGTGTAATGCCCCACCATGAAACCATAGAGGACAACACACAAAACACCTAAAAATGTTCACTTAAATTCTAACCTAAGTCCTCTAAGGTCTGTGACTATGCTACTAGATTCCCATTAACTAAACTAGAAAGAACTAAAAGTCATTACATTTAATTGAATTCCATCTACAATATGAAATTACATTTAATCATCACATTTAAAAGATCAACTAATATGAAATAACCGGGTATGTGCAGGATCATGATGGGCCAAAAATTGGTGATATGATGGGTATGTGTAGGGTATGTGGCTGACGATTTTTTTTTAACCCATAATTGATGAAACAAAAAAGGTTTTTAAAAGAGATTATCATCTTTCCACCAATATAAATTATTCTTTACTTTTAATTTAATAAATAATTATTATTCATTTTCTATTTGAATTATGACTAAAGTCCTGATTGATAGGTTGATTGAAAAATATCTATAGCTTTCAAACGGTATCACATTTTTTGAATTCGAAACATGTGTCACATTCTATTCTTCACATACTATAGGATTGAAAAAAAAATGAATTTCATGAAGCCAATTGCTATGGTCGTGACATAATACATGATTTTTTTTAAGTTGTAATTAAAATTTTATAATTAATTATTTACTTGAAAAAATTACAAAAAATATGCATCACATCAAAACATGAGTCCTCTACTTATATCTAAAATATTTTAAAAATATTATCATTTTATTATGATTAGCATCAATTGACACCATTTCTATTTCTTTTCCCCTGAAATTTAAGTGCTACTCTAACAAAATTTCAAATTTTCACTCAAATAGATTTTTTAAATAAACCTAGTAGTTTAGAAACTATATTCAATTTGCTACAAATTCTATTTTTACATATTTTTTAAATAATATAGATAACTTATTCAATTTTTACGTCAAGTTGCCTAACTCTGATAATTTTTTTGAATTTTTCGCCACTTAAGGGCTTATTTTTTCCATGATGATCCTATACATACCCAACCATTACATTATTCATAGATATCATTTAGAATCAATCCAATTAACTAACATATCTAAAATCACCTTTTACCTTGTCCATTACATAAGAGAGTTCAACATTCATTTATATCATTACATTGTTACATTTGAACATCAATGTCTCCTCGTATACATGTGAGGAGAGTACATCAAAATTATAATACATGATACAATAGATTTATGGCACAATGCAAGTACATGAATAATGATCCACCTAAATTGGAACAAGTGCATAATCCTTCAAATCTAGGAGTATTCACCATGAACATGTACCATGTGAGGGACCTAATAGAGTACAAGGCACATTCCACCCAACCATGTGGAACCCATAGGTCCACCCCCTAGGCTAGGAGATATCACCTAGTCCCACAATAACATGATGACTACAAACCGACATAACAAGAATAACAAATACAACTGACACAAAAACCATTTAACTACACATAAGACCATACAATGCTTCCAGAGGACATCACATACCAAGGGGAGAGAAAAAAACAAGGGAATACTAGTCTACAGAGGGAGGAGTGTCATCGCATGGTCCTGACATAGGTTACCCTGACATCCTCTCACTAGGCGTCAACCCCATAGGGTGACACATGTGCAACCAATCTTCCTTTCATGAGGAAAAGGAAGTTGGTCTTGCCAACCAAGCCTTCTCAATCCATCCTTAGCCTAAATGAGCGCTATAGGAATGGGTGAGGCAATCACTTATTCGTGATTAAAGTTTAAGCTACCCAACCCCTTAATTCATTTTAAGTTATTACTGAGTTAAGAAACTCCCACATGGGTTACCCTGATGCCACTTTCTGTGCCACCCCCCATTAAGAGCCACTCTCCCTACTAGAAGCTAGGAGACCCAACAAAAACAACAAGGCAAGGCCAACTTGCATAATTCAGATAACCTCATAAACATATATAGCTAGGCGAGGCATAAACCATCCCACACTCAAGTCCCAATCATAGTGGAGAAAATTTTTGTGCAAGGCTAATGGCCCTCGTACACATTCAATACAACAAAATACATCCATCTCAAAATAAGCAATCACATGATCCATCAAATAGAAAATTCCCCCTAGCATTTGGAAGTCTACCAACCTTAGCACCAAATACTCTACTTTGAACTACAACAATAATTCTCCAACATCCAACCAACAAACTTAATACATTAGATAATCAAACTATTTCAATAAAATAATCAAGGATATGGGATAGGTTTATGATTCTCCCATTACGTGATTACTAAGAATTAATCATAGTAAAATATAATCCTTTTTCCATAAAAACCAATCTATCTTTTATTTTAACACAATTACATCAATTCCACCAAATTTCCTTTTTCTCTGTTTCAATTATTTTTTAGTCATGATCAATTAATATTAGAGGTAGTATTATTCCTTCCATTTATATATATATATATATATATATAAGCATATATATATAAACTTGCATATTATTTGACAAAATTAAATATTAAAAACAACATACAACATCACACCACTTAATATATTTATATATAAGTATATAAATGCATACACACATATATATGTGTATATGTATATAACGTCATACACACACACATATATATATTCCCACATTTACCCAAATCAAATAACATTTAAATACTATACATTTTTCCTATTCAAAATAAGTATCGATTTCAGCATATACAATAACTTAATCAACACAAAAGTTCAACCTATAAAAACAATTTTCTGAATTCAAATGTCTCAAAAGTCATGCATCGATTGGAAAAAGTACTAAATTATACTGAATGTTAATAAGAGTGGTTTACAACACAATGAAAATAACAACAAACTATTAGTTTAGAACTACAACAGTCAATTTAATAGTTCAGAACTATTAACAATGAACAATGCACGAAATATAATGTCATTTCCAATACAATCAAAGACTAGAGTTTGTATAAGCTTAGCATAAGTATATTTGGATGATTTCATTATGATATCAACTACCAATTTCTTCATGACTTAAAAGAACAGTAGAAGGAATAAAAACATAAAGCTCATAGGCGCATCAAATGCAATTGGTGCCTATTTTGATATATGCATGGCATTAAAGATTCAACTGGAGTTATATCTAAATTCATTATTTCCACACCAGTGTTTTCTCAAGACTCACATGAAAATTTTTAGGCCAACGACGTGTACATAAAAGATTAAAGATCAAGGGATTACGTATACAAGCGCATATGATACGCCGATGCCTCTTCACATAGGTGCAAATATGAAGGATTTAATCATTATTTTAAACACCAAGTTCAAGATTCCATATTAAAGGTACAACATAGAAGGTATATATGTTTATTAAATGTAACAAATATATGAAAGACCACCAAACTTACTGAGGGGATAAAGGAAAATTTAAGGTGGCATATATTGGCAATCTTAAGCTTACCTATAGTTTTAAAATTTGATGTCTCATTCAAGGCACCACGATCACATTAATATTACCCTAACAACCAACACCCAAGCATAATACATTGAAGATAGAACACTGAAATTAATGGACACCCAAGCAATACATTGTGAGAAGTAAGATACACAAGCGATAAAATATGCAATAGGGGAAAATATTTTCCACAACGAATTCAAGGGTTGCAATTTCACCCAGATTATATTATTAATAGGAAATAGATTCAGGAAACAATCAATTAAAGATTCACAAATTACGCACCAAGAATTTGTAGAGAGGACCAAGAATCTTTTACAGAAGTTTCATTCATCAATTAATTCAGTTTAAGATTAAGCAGAGGAAGATTTTAGTAAACATTGGAACCTGAATAATTAATGACCTGAGCTAAAAGTTGAAGCAAATCTCTCTACCTCCAATTCCCAGCTCCAATCTCTTCTCCAATTTGCAAATTTACAGCTCCAACCTCTTATAAATTCAACAACTTCTGTAAAAACCCCAATTTCAAGCTCCCAAAACCAGAAGAAAACTTTTAACAGAACCAAAGGATTATTCTTGTCAGAGAGAAGCAAGATTAGTTATTTAGAAAAATAACCAAAAGACCCTATCTTTGTTATCCCTAACTAATTTATTTACTCTTTTTCCAATCTGTTACAACATCACTTGTTTAAATTATCTTATTTATTTAATTTCCCCTCCCCCACTACTGTCAAATTCTTCAATTTATTATTATTTTATAATTTTTTAGCCATAATTTGCAATTTGCACGTGCAATTAAATTAACTATTTAAATATTTAGTTTATTAACTTAATATTTCATATAATTTTTTTTGCACAATATCATAGTTTAATATATTTACTCTTAAATTCCCTTATAAAATTATAATTTAAAATTCATTAGAATCAAAAAAAGACTTTAATAAATTTTATTTAATCAATACTTTAATTGTTCAAAATCTTTTATTTAATTATCCAAAATTCTTTTAGTTTCGATAATCTTTATTTTAATATAATAATCAAATAAAAACACTAATGAAGTACTTGACCTTACTGCGAAATAGAAGATAAACAACAACACTGACAAGTCAACTCGAATTGACCCCTTATACAAGGAATTATGATAAACAGATAATCATCCTCATCAAGGATGATGGTTCAATGTGGGGGACCCGATGCTATCTCCAAATCAACTATCTCTATTGGGTATAATTCATGCTCAAACCTAGAAATTCAGGTGGAGTCTATGCCTGGTGCCTACAACTTGCAACAAACCACATGGTCGAACATGTACATAGACAAACAACCAAACACACCATAAAGGGAAAATTGCAGCATTGGAGGGCACTTGCAATCGACTGATGTGACCATGTTCCCCTTCACCAAATACATCAATGCACCATAATCAATTACAAATCAACATGGAATGATTAATCATCAGATAAACACATGATACACAAGACAAGATTAACCCGCATGAACCATTAAATCCATATACTAAACATAGTACGAGCATAAAATATTAGTGATAAAATAGCATCAACTATCATCATAATAATGAGTCCAACACTGAGCAATGTATCATAATCTATAAATACAAACAAGTCACTATCAGAAGAAGAAAGAAAACTGATGGGCACTACCCTTCTACCTCTGCCTTAGGATTCTCCTCTACCCATTCGCCTTAGAGGCATTATGACTTCTCATCAACACCCAAGCACTTTAGGCTCTGATACCAAATGATGGCATCCTTGTTGATCACAAGGTAAATGAGAATCCACAACAATCACGGATAAAAGCAACTCTCTCTCTGAGTTTATAAGAAGTTCAAATTTAGAACCAAAAATACAATCTAGAACTTGGTCATTCATTATCAAGAACAGGAAGAACAAATGCATCTATTTATTCACTGAGAAAAATTCAAATCACAGAGATTTCAAGCCTATATAAATCCTCACAAACTTTTTAGGAAGTTCAAGACAATAATTTAAAAACATCAGTTCAACATTTAGAATGTTTAGAATCAATGATAGGAAGGAAAAACAAGTTTAGTTCTCAATCTGATCAACATTCCATTCACTCTACTTTGTGTTACATTGCACATCCCCTCTAGACCGAACTCGGCCTTCATGGGTCGACCAATTCCATTATCATTTCAACACCATAATTTCTCTCCTGCAAGCCACGCTTCCTTCACAAATCTATCTCTTTTCATTCCAACTACCCAGCGAACTCTGTTTCAGCGTCCTACTCCTTCATACATTTGTTTCCTCTAACTATTGACAACCAACCTCAAAGCAAACTATCGTTTCATCATAGTTGTACAATAGACTGAAAACTATCAATTTTCAAGTAGAATCGACAAGGGAACTTAACACAACATTAGAAACAAACAAACTCAAATATAAACTAAATCTACCAAAAGGAAATAAAACCAAAATGGAGGAAAAAGAGAGGGATGCCCTACATCATAGTGATGACTGATGCTCACTTGACTTTACATCAACCTTTGTTGGAGAATATAAATTCAGCCCAATTCACCTTGATATCCCAAAAATATCATTAAAACCCACTAAAAACAAGTAGATCCTAACCACTTTCCATACTATCAATAAGATGAATCAATTCATGTTAATCCTTCTCTCAATTCCCTTCATGACTTTGTATCTTCTTCTACAAGGTTTAAGACACCATTTTCAACCTCTATTAATGATGATGTACTTCTTTTGAAAATGTATGTCTTGGTGATGATTTGGGCTTGTTAGACTTCACCCCTCATTGGCCCGATGAATATAAGCCCGACCCTTCAAACTTTGACTTTTCTTCATTTAACAATGATTCACATTATCCTACTAGAATCAATCCTTTTAATTCTATAAATTCATAGAGTACTTATTCTCAAACATGCACTTATAATTCTCATTTTTTTAATGCTAGTGATGCTAACTCTCCTTCTCTCTATGATTTGGAGGCACATTATGGGCTTGGATTTATAATTATTTTTAAGCATAGATATAAAGGATTATCTTGGGTGCATGGAATAAAGACTTAAGGTCCATATGGAACCAACACCACACTCTTCTACAATGGGTTTAGGTTACCAACATTCTCCTATGTCTACATCACCTCCATTTTTTGATGGCTCTATGACTTCTTTTGAAAATTGAAACTTTCTCCACTAGAGAAAGGATTTCTTCCTACTTATTATCCTTTATCTAAGAAAGATAATATCCTTTTGAGGCTTCTCAAAGCCCACCTAATCACTCTTCCTCCTTCTAAACATAAGCAATTTCATAAATATGATCAAACTAAACTTTATTTATGTGCATATCATCAAGTGCTTAGCCATTCCACTAGTGAATTTCAAGACTTGAGTGATAAAATACAATAGGTTCATGACTTTATTGTCATCAATCTTCCATTTTTTGATTCACCTATTTCTTCATCAAATGAAAAGTGACATTGAGTTTCACCTCTATCTAGTTTATTATGCATGATAAACATTCTTCTTCTATTGTGTTGCTACCCACTATGTGGCACTTGTAGCTTTCTTTGATTTCTCATTTTCATTCATGTTTGTACAATCTCATCTGCAACCATACTATTTTCATGGTAACAAAAAAATAATATTTATCATGGTTTTCCTCGCTCATATTTTGGGGGAAAGTACAACTTATTTTGGAGGTTTACATTTTTCTTGAGGATTCCCTATCTTCTCTCTTCCCCTCTTCTTTTCCTTAAAATATCAACATACTACACATGCTAATATTTAAAGGGGGCCTATGTATTTCTCATTTGTGTATAATTACATGCAAATTATCTATCTTTTACCTCTATGACTCTAATCTATTTTATCCCTCTAAGGCATTATTTATCTTTTAAATCAATGAGCCATCTAGCACAATGCATGTTTCTAGACTATGTGCTTTATCCAATTTATCTTTTAAATCGATCAACCACCTAGCATAATGTAGCTTGCTATATTGTGTGATTTATCTAATTTATATTTATATCAATGATCACCTAGCATAAAAAAACTTGCTAGATCATAATCCATTTTCTACATTATTATTTGAATGACCACTAGCAACAAAGTAAGATAGTGCCTAAGTCATGTACTTCACGATAATCAAATGAAAGCCAAGAAGATCCAAAAAAGGCCAAGAACAAGTTGTTGATCAAAGAGGTGGCTTTAGAGGTGGTAGATCAAGCTTTAGAGGTAGATTTGGAAGTCAAGGAAGAGGCTTTAGTGGATTCACAGGAAGGTGATATCATTGCAATCAGTTTATCCATCAAGCATGGTAGTGCAAGGAAGAACAAGCTTCTAGTTCATATGGTGGTGTAAGGAGAAGTGAAAAGAGAGTACAATTGGTGCAAGAAGATGATGATGAGAGTGTAAACTCTAAAATGCAATATGCTACTCCAGAAGTTGGAGAATCTTTGAATGTGAGAAGACAACTACTCAAGGCATCCAAGGAGAAGGAGATGACTCAAAGAAGAACACTTTTCAAAACCACCTGCAAGTGCAAAGGAAAGGTATGTAAGGTAGTGAAAGATTTAGGGAGTACTAATAATATGGTGTCAAATGAAATGGTAGATAAACTAAAATTGGAGAAAATTCCTCATGAAACACCATATAAAGTATCTTGGTTGAATGATGATCAATCAATTTTGGTTAATGAACAAGCTTTGGTTGAATTTAACATTGGCAGATACAAGGATAGCATTCTCTATGATGTTTTCCTATGAATTGTTGTCATTTTTTACTTGGGATACCATGGTAGTTTGACATACGTGCCATTTATGATGGGAGAAACAATACATATCAAATTGAGAAGGATGGAAATATATTTACATTGAATCCATTGCAATAATATGTTAAGGAGTAGACCAAGGCAACACAAGTGATCATGATGGGAAAGAAGGAGTTTGTGAAGCTAGATGAAGACAATGGTGAAAAGTGTGCAGCCACTTCAAGGCTTGAAGATGTTGGGAAAATAGATGGAAAAAAATATGGCAATGAGTTGATGACAAAAATAGATAGAGAGAAGGTCAAGGATGAATTGCAAGATTGGGTAGGAAAGTATGATAAGATTATGATAGGAAAATTTATTTTTTCTATGGTTTCAAAGGAGGTCAGTGGGTAGTCAATTTCTAATAAGGTAGAGGTGTATAAACCTAATAGCATAGAGGTTTGTAAGTATGATAGGACAGAGGTCTTAAGGGAAAAGAACTTGAGGATAGAGATGAAGGCAGAAGGTGGATTGAATCAAGGTGAAAGGAAAAAGCAAGTGAATATATTCAAGTGTGCAATGGGATTTAAGAAGAGGAAAGTCCAAGGGAAGAATGGGAAAGGTAATTTTGTAGACATAAAGGTCATTTTAGCATCAATGTCAGATGAGAGAAAGGTCAGAGGATATTCATCAAGTCAGTTTGCAAGGTTGGAACAATATTAAGATGGAAACAAGGTCAATGGTACAAAGAATGATGCACAACTTTAGTACCTAACTCTGTGGAAAAAATTGCTAGATGAAAGATCTTTTGGAAATCAAAGAAATGAAGTGATCAGGTTGGACAAGCTGCAAGTTAGTCCTCAAAGAGACTTGAGAACTTTTTTCAGGATGGGTGTATGGTGCAGGGGCACCAAAGAAAATTCATGTAAATAAGGTCTTCGATAGGATTTTGGTGTGTCAAGTCTTTTAATCATTCAAATAGGGTCATAATATACCATTTATAATGTTTAAGTCATTTAGGGGTTAGTTTGAGTTCATATTGTCATGCTTTGCAATTATGTCAAAATGTTGTCATGTAAAGTTGCAAAAAATGCAAATATTGGAATACCAACTATCATTTGTAGTTCAAAAGGTGGTTAATTCATTTTTTCAGTTAGTTTTGGTTTTTTTAATGTTTAAAATTGCCTCACACAATTTGAGGCAGGGGTTAGAAGCATTGTATTAAAAGTTTGAATCAATAATAAGACAGTTTCCTTGCATTTTTCTAGTAAACTTGTTGTTCTGACCTTTTTACGGCTTCGTACTAAGGATTTTAAATTCAAGGTGATGTGAATTGGATAGGGAAATTCCTTAAGGTTTTTTTGGCTTTGGAGTGACTGAATTTCATCAAGTTTTTTATTTTTTACAAGCATTTTTCTAGAACGGGTCTATAACTCAAAAAAATGGGATTTGAGATTGCAAAATGGGTCTCTAAGCCATTTCACCCAATGAAATTGGTTTAAACTTGGTGGAATAGATCCTATAGGTGTATGTTTTCTGTTAGTGTAGTTCCCAAGAGAAGGGAAGGCATTTTGGAGGATATTTAAGATGCTTCCCTAGTTGTGTTTTCTTGAGTTTTGGGTTGAAAGGTAATGCCTTCATGTAAGGTTTTGATGAATTTGCAGTGGTAAGGGTTGGATGATGATTTAGTGAGCATGAACAAACATATTGTGGAGTGTTTGAAGAGTTTTTTGGGTGAGTTAGGCCTTGGAACACCTATTTTCAATAAACCCCTTGAAGGCCTAGCCTTAACAAGCTGAAATGAGGGTTTGTAATTTTGATGTCTTTGTGGGCATTTGTTTTGTTGAAAGTTGTGAATTTTGAGTGTTTGCAGCCTGGTAAAGGTATTTCCATAGAGATTTTGGGTTGGCATGGTGTTTAAGTTGGTGTTTCTTTGTAAAGTAGGGCTAATTGGGGATTTGTTCAGCGTACCAGTCATTTTTAGGGAAGGAAGGTCTGAAACAAGTACACGAGATTTTGAGATATGTTAAGGAATGTCCAAATAGGGATCTGGAATGCTATTTGGTTTGTGGGTTTGATGAGTATTTTGGGAGATATTCTTAGCTTTCTTTATTTGGATGGCTACAAGATAAATTTAAGGAATTGTGAGTTGATTATTGAGTTAGGGTTTTGAAGGGTGGAAAATTGTTTGAAACTCTTTAAATTGTGATTGTGTGTGCTTTGCCTCCCTACTCTGCATCATAGGGGCACAATCTTTTAGCTTCAATATTTTTTATGCTTCATCTATAGTACCCTTTTGGTGTTATAATTTTACTTATTTTCAATATATTTTCCTTTTAATTTAGCATACATATTCACATAGATTCATAATGTTTTTAAAGCGGGGGGAAATTGTAGTGTCATAAATTGCATACTCTTATAATTTCACACTAAGTTTTATGCTTACTTTGGTGTCCATTCCCCTAATGTTTGTGTAGGCTCATTTTATCCCTTTCATAAACCTTTTTCCCTATCACAATGCTTGAGAATTATTTTTAGGATAACCTTTTCATGTCACCTTTATGTTTCCCTTATGCTCTTCTTGTCTCCTATGATTTTTTAAAGTAAATTTTCTAGAAACAAGCAACTAGCACAAACATCCATGCACATCACTAGTTTTCCACAACAATTTATAGTTCAAATAACATTTATGAGAATTTTTCCACTTGTCGCCCTTTCAAGTCAATGGAAATGGCTTGATATTCTTCCAAACGACATCAACATCTTTCCCTTCCCTCCTCTTCCCATTTTTGAATGAATCTTTCATTTTGGGAAACTCTTTTGGCTCTCTCTCTCTTTCTCTTGGCTCTCTTGGACTCTCAAGCTTACACACAACTCTCAATAGCTTGTTATATCTCTCTATAGTGCTCTCATAGTAATCTTTCCGGTTCTCTTGTTCTCTTTGTATTTCTCAAGATTATTTGGTAACATTATTATTTTTATCTTGTGTCTCTAAGTATCCTAGGAATTATCACATACCTTATTAAATTATTTATATTTTTATCTATCTATTAATTTTTTATTTTTTTTTGGTTTCTATAGAGATGGAAACACCAAAGTAAGGGTTTGACTAAGGAAAATCCTCAAACAACCCCAAACACTTTTCTCATCTTGTTGTGTTTATAGGTTAGGTAGATTTTGGAACTAGAATCATGAATTGTACTATTTTTTCATGTAATTGGTACAAGATGATAGCATGATGTGAGGATATTTGTGCAATACACTAGTGTCTAAGGCAAAGACCTCTAGATTTTAATTGTAGTTTCCATATTGTATTTATCTTTTGTTTCTATAGATATTAAATTGTATTTATCTTTTTTTAGTATATATTTTTATTAGTTTATTTCCCTTCTAGAATTGAATTTTAGTTAGTTTAATTTGAGTACATGTAGTGATATTTTCTCTCAAAGGAACCTATATTTCCTTTTGTTATAGTCAAAATTCCTACATTATAAGAATGCAATAATATTTTTAAAGATATGAAATCAACTAGAATAACTTAGCATCGAACATAAGGACATATTTAATTTTTATAGAGGGAGAGAAAATCTCTAAGAATTTTAAACAAAAACTAGATATTAACATAAACATATTATACATGAATTTAAATGTCTTCTAAAAATTATTCATGAGTGATAGTAATTTTCTATTTAAATTTTATTATTTTTAAGATGACCTTTAAAGAATCATACCACTTCTAGGAGGTAAAATTTCCTATGATAGGCAAAAACATGAGATTAACTTGTTCTACTGAAGTAATTTAATTTATAAAATTGGCTATTTTTATATTTTTGAATGCATGTTTCGGTTTTCGTGGACTAACAATTAGAAATCATTTTAGGAATTATAATCTAAAGAGGTAGGTCTTGATTATAGGCTAATAAACATTAATTTAATATGTGCTTTAACTCATAATTGTATCCTATCATTTTTTTAAATACTCCAGGGGAGTAGAAAAGAATAGCAACCCATTTTTAAGAACATTAAGTTTTAGATCATTATTTAGGGATCCTGGATAGTTAATACTTTGTATGAGTAATTAAATTTTGAGGAATGGTAATAATTAGCTATCTAAAAGAGAAATCATGTTATGAAGAAAGTTAGATTTAATAAAAATGAGGGTAGTAACGAAAGAGATATTTTTTATTTATATTTTTTCTTTGACATGATCAGCCCAATAATAGTGTGTATGTTTTTTTGGTATAAGATTGAGATCATTGGAATTTTTATTATTATTGATTATTTGTTATTTTTTTGGTTATTTTTAAATTATTTGTGAGTATCCTAGGTATTATATAAACACCTATTGATATCAATAAGATATTTGTATGCTTGTTGAAATCAAAAATTTGCCAAAGTTTTTTTGGAGTGAATTTATGAAATGATATGAAATATATTCAATTATATCTAGTATTGGAAAAGAGTATACTCATGTAGTTTAGAATGCATGATTATCATCTTAGAATTTATTTTGAATATATAGATTATATTTATTTAATGATGAGTGACTAAATAGTATGGGATATGCATGCCATTCACCAAGTAAATTTCATGTCAACACATGATAATAAATTTGTAAATTTTATGTTGCAATTTATATAAATGATTAAAACATAAATATTAAAGAAAATAGGTTGCATGAGAGAAAATTGGTCAATTTGAAAGGAATGATATTAAGTATATAAAATAGCATTAGTTCTTCAATTGTAAATTCATAATATATTTAATCAAAAATATATGTACATATAGTTATCATCCTATTTTTTATTGGCAAAGTGAATGTATTGAAATTAATTGTGAATTTAAAGATATATATATATATATATATATGAATTGAAATAAGAAAATAATGTAGATGAAGTAAAATTAAAAATACAAATGTTGTGAAGAATAAAATTATTCAATGTCACTATCTTCAATTGTTGATGTGTTTTTTACATTATAATTCAAATGCATCCCATGCTACTCAGGACATAAGCTAATTTATAGGGGAGAAATATTATTTGACTTTTTCTGATAAATTTATGAAATAACCCTTTAGAATTAAAAGGGGGATAGAAATTTAAATGATATTATGATCATTGGTTTAAATAGAGGTTTATAAACAATATTTATAGAAACTCTTTTGAAAGGGCAAGAAAATTATTTTTTTAAAGGAAATAAAAATTAAAGGGTGTGATGGTTTGGAAATTGCCCCTTTATAATTTTATATAAAGTATTCATGTGATACTTGAAAATTACATTGTTATTACTAAAGGAAGAAGAAAGTGGTGTGGTGGGCTATGGGTATTGGAGAAAGGGCACACGGGGTGTGTCCAACTTATGGCATGGGGTACACTTAGGATTATCATGGCCAAGTCTATTGATTCGGAAGTATGGTTGTTGGTTTTGAATAAGAACTAGTTCCTCCTATAGTGTTTCATAGCTACGAGAGACAATACCGGTGAAATCTTCCTAGGGTGAGAATGACCATTCCAAGAGCTCTAATTTAGATAAGTATTCAAAACCCTTGATGTTAAAATATTTTAGTAATATTATATGTATGAATTTGATGATAATATAAATTGAATTATGTGGCTATTTTATTCAATTTACTATGTTAATTATGTAATTTATAATTCTATCCAACTTGGTATGTGTATAGTTTACATTGGTTATTTTATATTAGTTATTCACATATACTTAATACCATTAAATCTTGAAAATTATTACAAATCTAATATTTATTCTATTAAATTTAATACTAATACTTAAATAAATCTTGGAGAAAATTGGTATTACATTTAAAATTATAGAAAGGAGAAATGTATATAAAATAGAAATAAAATCCTAATAGAACATAGGTGTATGTGGAGAAATGTATTGAAGGAGGAAAAACCCACACTCTAAAGAAAATAAATTTATTATTCAATAATCTAAATAGAGTTATAATACACCAGCAAATCCAAAATTTACAAAAGTATGAACAACTAGAGATATGGACTGATTTTGATAGAATAATAGTATCTACAAACTCACTATAAATACCTTCATCTCAAACATCTTATAAATAGGAGAAGTATTACATGAAATAATTGAACAATAATTACAAAACTATGAGATAAAATTACCCAAGAAAATCAAACCCATTTAATATCTAGTTAGAAAACCAAAACCCAAATCCCAACATGAGTTCATATGCTAAAAAACCATATTCCTTTTTCCTTTCATAAGAACATCATAATCAACTCATCAACTCAAGAATTATATTTTAGATTCATCATCTCCATTTATATATGTCTTATACTATTTTGAAACATGCATCATAATTTGATCAACAATGAAGATTTTATTCCTCACATTGTTGAGAGTATGGAGAATAGTTCTCAAGAAGAAGAGGAGTAGGCTGAAAAGGACTACAAGGAAGACTATGATAATGACTATACTAAGGAGGTTAATATTGAAGAATAAAATGTTGAGGAAGACTATGACACTGAGAGTGGCCAAGAGGAATAATATATTAACAAAAAGGACATGTTACGAACTAGCAATGAGATTGAGACAGAAAAGGCTACCATTGATGATCTCAAATTAAAGATTGATGATCTTTGTCTCCACTTCTCTGTTTTAGAGTTTAGGATTGACTACATAATAAATTTATTAAGAAGATGATAGTGATAGGAAAATTCTCTTGGTAGAATTACCTTGGTTACTATTGGTATAATGCAAAATCCATTATAGGAACCATTTCAAGCCAATCGCAAATGAAAAAAGTAGAGGAAGAAACAAAGTAAGAATTCAAGGTCAAGATCTTGATAAAGAAAGAAACAAGGAACTCAGGGATGGAAGGATGGACTCTCTCGATGCACTAATGGAGAATTGGAACCTTATTAAAGGTTCTATAAAATGACAATTATTGTTATTATTTGTTGTTTCCTTTTCTATTTTCTCTATTTGTTGTTCTTAGGCCTACCTACATGCTTTTTTCTTTATGACATGCTTGATTCTACTGATAATATGTTTTGGGTATATTAACTCTAGCCTGTGTTCCTCCTTATGGCTTCAAGTTCTCATTTTGGTCTTTGAGCTAGTTTTTGTGGTTGGTTTGGGCTTGTTTGGCATTTTCTTCTAGTTTTGTTGTTTTGTTTCTATACTTTTTTAGATCGGGGCCTTTTCCTTATTTTTTAATAAAAAATGAGAACTCCCTCCTAAAACTCTTTTATATGTTTGATGTATCTTTTTATTTCTAATGCAAGAGGCAACCATCCAAAAGCCATAAATTTTAATTTGGGAGGTTGTTGGGGCCTGCTTCTTTTTTATGGAATTTAAATATATCTACACAAGGGGTGTTTCTAGAAGTGATTCCAAACTACTTAGAATTATTTATTTTTCCTAAAAATAAAGTCTATAACAAAAAAAAAGATATTTTCTATTTCATAATCTAAAAACTACATTATTTATATACTCAATAAGGGAGAAATGTTGATACACATATTCTAACATGTCTCCCTCTCGACCTCCATCCCTTGCTCTCTTTTTGATGTAGGAGCATCATGGGAATATGGGAAATCCTCATAGCCCAAAAGATTTGTAATTTCCTTTTGTAAATATTTCCTTTCAAATTTTTCTTTTTTATTTGGGAGGTGTCTTTACCACACTCCCGTAGGTGAATATTATATTCATGTTAGCTCTTATTGCTACCCCACGATGGAACATATGGAGGATTACGGTAATGTGGGAATCGAAATGGTACCCTGTGGCAAGGTATTTGTAGGAATGTAGCATTGCGGGAACCACTACCACATGGCAAAGTAGTTGACAATGTGCAATAATATGGGGATTGAACCACCACCCCACGGTTGTTGCTATGAATGGTTGTGGTACTGCGAGATGGTTGTGATCAATTGAAACTGTTGCCTCACAACCGTCACAGAAATGGTATGGAAGGTCTACAGGATGTTTGGAAACCGTAGATCTATGATCAGATCAAGGGTGCAAATTTGAATTGGATATCAGAAGTGAAATGGTCAAATGAATTTGAATTTTGTGCAATTGAAGAGAGAAGGAGAGGTCGAAAAGGTTGGAAGGTCAAAGGTTGGAGGAAGAACAAAAGTCGGGGAAAAAATTGTTGAAGATTGAATTGTGGAATATACAAGTTGTGTAGCAGATTCTTGTAAGGGGGGATATTGAAATGTAAATGTAATGTGTTGATGAATTGTAATTAGAAACTGTGAATGCAATAATAATTTTATTTTTTGATACTTGTTGTCATTTGTAATTTCCTCTTATTTTGGAGTAATTTTTTCTCTGGTTATCTTGATAAGACCCACATTTCTTGACTTGCATCAATTGGTATTAGATCAGGTTTTGTTTGGGTTGTTAGAAAATATAGAGGAGGTTTTGGTAGTGTTGCAAGGAAACCCTAGAGTTGGTTTTGTGGGTATATTGAGAAGAGAGAAGACCTGCAACTATAGAGGGTATGAACATGGCTCAACGAGGACATGGCTGGAGAGGTCAACAAAATGATAACCTAGTGGTTGTCATGGAGATTTTGAGAGGAATTACAACAAGGATGGATGTTGTGGAATTGGAACAAAGAAGAGGAGCACATGTAGAAGATGTTAGTGAAGATGAGGTAGAAGAAGGAGAAGCAATCCCTCAAAATGTTGTAGATGATGATGATGAGAATGTCATATTTCTAAGGGCTATGGCCAGAATAAATAGCAAACCTCGAATGGACCCTCCTTATATTGGGAGTTTGAATTCAGAAGATCTAATTGGTTGGATATTAGAGATGGAAAAATATTTTGATTTGGAATCTATAGAAGACCCATAAAGGGTGAAATTTTCTTGCACAAAGCTGAGAGGACATTCTTTCATATGGTGGGATCATGCGCAGACTGAAAGATGAAGAAGAGGCAAGGATAAAATCAAAACCTAGGAGAGGATGTTAGCAAAGTTTAATGTAAAGTTTTTACCTATAGATTATCATACGAATCTGCTCAAGAAGTTGCGTAATTTGAAGCAAAGGGAGAAAAATGTACAAGAGTACACAAAAGAATTATATAAGTTGAGCATAAGAGGAGGACATGTGGAAGATGACCTAGAAAAGGTGTCTAGGTATATGAATGGGATTCATAATTCCATTCAGGATGAGATGAGTCTGGTCAAAGTAACCAGTGTTGAAGAGGCATATTAGTATGCCGTAAAGGTGGAAGAAAAGATTGTGAAGAGGCAGCAAAATAACTCTAGGGGTAGAGGAAGATTCTCTCATGGAAGAGGAAAATTCAGTAGTGGAAGAAGCAACCAGAGCCATCAAGAGGAGGCTAGCACATCTCAAGCAAGTGCACCAAATAATAGAGGAAGAGACTCCTTCAGAGGGAGAGGAGAAAATTCTCATGGGAGAGGATTCTTTGGAAGAAGCCAAGGAAGAGGCTTCAATGGAACATGTTTCCAATGTAGAGAAGTGGGACACACGGTTTTGAATGTCCACAAGTCCAAAGAGATGGAGGAAAAGGAAAAGAATCCAAAGTGCATGTGGCACAAGAAAAAGATGATGAGATGAGTACAAGGCATGGAGAAGATCTAGAACATGGGGAGTCATTTATGTTGTATAGAATTTTTTTGAGTCCTGAGAAAGAGAAGCCAAAACTAGTGCAAAGGATAAATATGTTTACGACAAGGTGTAAGGTGGGTGGAAAATTTTACAAGGTGGTAGTGGATAGTGGTAGTACAGATAACATAGTCTCTGAAGAAATGGTGGATAAGTTGAAGATGAAGAGGATAAAACATCCTAATCCATATAGAGTTTCATGGTTGTAGAAGGAGCATCATCTGTTGGTGAATGAACAATGTCTAGTAATTTTTCAAATTGGTAAATATAAAGATGAAATTATGTGTGATGTGATGCCAATGGATGCATGTCATATTCTTTTTGGAAGATCATTGTAGTATGATAGACAATTTGTCCATGATGGTAAATTGAATAAGTACACCATCAAGAAGGATGGGAAAGAGTATATTTTGAATCCTTTGAAGGATAAGGAAGAGGAGAGTGATAGTACACCAAGGGTAGCTTGGTCAATAGAAAATAATTTCTAAGATATCTTAGAAAGGAGAAGGCATGCTTTGCCATCATGCCCAAACCTGCAAGAAATATAGACAAAGAAACAAAAGAAGAGCTACCATGAGAAATTTAGAAAATAATAGGAAAGTGTGAAGATATTTTATTGGATGAGTTACCCAATGGATTTCTACTAATGAGGGATATCAGTCATTGATGGATCATGTCAGTTTTTAAGCACCTTATAGGATGACACCTATGGAGAATTCAATATGGATAAGGGATTGATTAGAGAAAATTTGAGCCCCCGTGCAATTCCAATAGTGTTGACACAAAGAAAGGTAGAGAATGGTGCATGTGTATAGAATCCAAAGCTATAAACAAGATAAAAATCAAATATAGGTTTTCATTGTTGAGAATAGATGATCTGATGGATTGCTTGAGTGAAGCTAAATACTTCACAAAAATTGATTTGAAGAGTGGCTATCATTAGATAAGGATAAGAGAAGGTGATGAGTGGAAGACAACCTTCAAGACAAAAGATGGATTATACGAATGGTTGGTGATGCCTTTTTGGCTGAAAAATGCTCCAAGTACTTTCATGAGGCTGATGAATGAAGTGTTGAAACCATATCTTGGTAAGTTTGTAATTGTGTATTTAGATGATATTTTTATTTTTAGTAAGGAAAAAGAAGAACACCTATAGCATATTCAATTAGTTTTGCAAAGATTAAGAGAAGAAAATTTGTTGATTAATCTGAAAAATTGTAGTTTTATGAAAGAAGAACTAGTGTAAATTTGGGTTTTGTGGTGTTTAGTAGTGGTCTAAAAATGAACCAAGAGAAAGTGAAAGAAACCCTTGATTGGCCTTCACCATGGAGTATGTTTGAAGCCAGGAGTTTTCATGGTTTGGTGAGCTTCTACAAGAATTTCATAAGGAATTTTAGTGGTATTTGTGCCCCAATAACAGAAACAATGAAGGGTACTAGAGGAAAGTTTGTGTGGACAGTAGCAACAAAAAGGAATTTTAATATTTTGAAGGCAACGGTCATGGAGCAGCCTATATTAGCACTTCCATATTTTGGAAAGGTGTTTCAGGTTGATTGTGATGCAAGTGGGACAACAATAGGAGGTTTTTTTAGTCAAGAGGGAAGACCCATATCGTATTTCAGTGAGAAGCTCAATGAGGCTAAAAGGAAATATTCTATGTATGATCAAGAATTTTATGACAATTGTACATGCGCTTAAGAGATGGAGGCATTATTTTCTACCCAAGGTGTTTGTCTTGTACACTAATCATCAAGCCTTGTAGTTCATCCATAGCCAAGGTAAGCTGAATTAGAGACATGTGAAATGGGTTGAGTTTCTTCAAAGTTATTCATTTTTTTAAGCATAGAAGTGGGAAATCAAATAGGGTTGTTGATGCCTTGAGTAGGAGATGTTTTTTGTTGAATGAAATGAGAGTGAGTATTGTTGGGTTTTATTCTATGGGAGAATTGTATGAAAAGGATGTTGATTTAAAGGAATCTTGGGAAGCTTATAAGTACCCGATGGGGTAGACAAAACTCCATGGTTGGAGTATTTTATTCAAAAGAAATTATTCAAAGGGAAGAGGTTGTGTGTACCTTGAGGTTCCATGAGGGACAATTTATTGAGAGAAAAGCATAGTGGAGGTCTGAGTGGTCAATTTGGAGTGGATAAGACATTGGCACAACTGAAAAAGAGTTATTATTGGCTAGGAATGAGTGCATATGTGAAGAGGATAGTGCAGGGTTGTAGAATTTGTCAACATTCCAAAGGAGTGAGGAAGAATATTGAATTGTATCAACCGCTACCTATACCAGAGAGGTCGTGGGAATGCATTAGCATGGATTATTTTGGGGATTGCCACATACATAGAGAGGTAATGATTATATTTATGCTATGATGGATAGGTTTTCAAAAATGGTTTATTTTATTCCTTTTCAGAAGTCTAGTGATGCATCACATATAGCTAACTTTTTTTTCAAAGAGGTAGTTAAATTGCATGATTTTCCAAAGAGTATTGTCTCGGATAGGGACACTAAGTTTGTTGGTCATTTCTGGCATACTTTTTGGAAGAAAGTGGGAACACATATGGGGTTTAGTTCAACCTACCATCTACAAACTGATGGTCAGATTGAAGTGGTGAATAGGATTTTAGGTAATCTATTGAGATGTATGGTAGGTGATAAGCCTAGTTAATGGGATTTGGTGTTGCCATAGGTAGAGTTTTCCTACAACAATTCCATTAACAGAAGTGTAGGAAAGAGTCCATTTCAAATTGTGTATGGATACAACCCAAGGGGAGTAGATGAATTGAGAGACATAAAACTTGAGGAGGAGTGTTGTTGCAGAAGGCTTTGTTGTGTATAATCAAGAGTTGCATAAGGAGGTGAGAGAGAGTTTGGAGAAAAGTGCCAAGAAGTATAAAGAGAATGTTGATGTACACCAAAGAGTATAGGAATTCCAAGATGGTGATCTAGTAATGGCACATTTGAGAATGGAAAGGTTCCTACAGGGAACATATAATAAATTGAAGTGGAAGAAGATAGGTCCCTGCATGATCTTAAGGAAGTTTTCATCAAATACCAATGATATTGAACTTCCAGATGGAGTTGATATTTCCCCAATATTCAATGTTGTAGATTTGTATGAGTATCATGAATAGGAAGGTGTTGGTTCCTCACATTCACAAGATGCACCATATTGGTCACTTCAGTTGCCTGAGGAAAAAATGGAAGAGGTGGATCAAATAGTTGATTCATGCATTGGAAAGAAGACCAGGGGGAAGGAGTATTGGGAATATTTTGTCAGATGGAAGAACCACGCAGCTGATGAAGCTTCATGGATCAATGCAGCAGACCTGGTGCAGTTTGGGATTCCTATCCTAAATACACCAAAAATTTCCTGATTTTTTAACTCATGGAACATTTCTTTTACCTAGGGTGTCTGATGCAGGAGCATCCCGAGCGTATGGGAAATCCTCATCACCCAAAAGATTTGTAATTGCCTTTTGTAAATATTTTCCTTCAAATTTTGCATTTTGATAAAGGAGATGTCTTTATCACACTCCCATAAGTGAACATTCTATTCATTTCAGCTCTTACCGCTACCCCACGATGGAACATCTAGAGGCTTGTGAAAATGAGGTGAACCATAGTTTTTAGAGGGAGGGTGTTAAATGTTATGACTCTTTTGCTCAATTAGGGGTTTTCACCTGAAGGAAAGAGATAGATCCCACACCAAAATATAGGTGGTTCACTCAAACTAATGTAAGTACAATGTAAATATGCCTAAATTCAATGATCTAGATGCATCAAACTGATAAAATTGATTGATTGATTATGCAAAACCTAAGAAATATGAAGTGTTTGAAAACATAGTGTTGTATGCAAACATGAACTAGAAACATGCACAAATGAAAACATAATTGAATGAGACTGAACATTGTGCACTTGGAGATGGAATGTTGATACTAGAAGGTCATAGAATTCTACATAAATCACTATTGATGACTAGTGGGACTCATTCGCCATTAATGGTGAATCAGCCCTTCTTCTGGTAAACTTTGCTGAAACTGGTTTCTAAGTGTCAGGAACTGAAATATGAACAAAACATCTTTTATAGCCTAGAAGTGAGACTCATTTTACACTGATGGAAAATCAATCCTCCTCCAAAAATATGCAAATTTAGAATTCAACTTTTTGGGTCCAAATCTACACTTCTCTTCTTGTCGGGTTGACGGAACCAAATCTGCAGAAAATGGGTTGAATGTTGTCTCCAAGCTTGAATTAGGGTTTAGTTGACTTGAATAGATTTGATGACTTATTGACCACTTTTCAACACCTATCTCTTTGAAAAATCTTCCTACAAGACCAAACCCTTGTTGTTGAAGTCTAAAGATATGCCAATGGTTGCTCCAAGATGCTTGATAATTGCTTGATTGAATAATGAAAAATGCTTGAATGCTTGAGTGTATAAGATGATTAAGTGGATAAGATGAATTGGGGGGAATGGGGGTCAAAATGGATGGAAAAACACTTATTTATACACACTTATGCCCTAATTTCCTGAAAATACAACATCGCATGCCAACATAAGGTCTTAATGAATAAAACCCAAAAGAAATTTGAATTTATTTTGAATTTTGTGCCAAGAGGGACTCATTCACCACCCATGGTGAATGGGTCCTACTGAAGGCTTGCAAGTGGGTGTCAGAAATTATATCGTCTTTAATGTTGTTTGTCAGGTTTGTATTCAAAAACACACTTAATTAATTCCTATAAGTGCATAAAGGGGTCATGCCTAGAAAAGAATGAAAGTTTGTTACAAGACTTTACAACACTTTAGAATAGGACTTGGTAAGGGATAAAAATGGAATATTTTAATGATAAATTATAATAAGAAGAGTCTAGAAAAGTGTAGAAATGTGTTACAACACTTCACAACACCTTCACAAGACATCATAAAATCATAATAAATTGAATATTCAAGACCTAATGTGAATACATAAGTCACATTTGAACATTAAATCTAAGAAAAATAAGCCAAGAATCACAGGAAAAAGACCTAAATGACAATGAAAATGTCAAATATCCATTTTCTATGGTACATGCAAGAATTGAAAAACTACCCCACGAAAAGGTATTTGTAGGCATGTGGAATTGCGAGAACCACTACCCCACAACAGAGTAATTGACATTGTGCGTTAATGTGGGGATTGAATTACCACCCCATAGTCATTTCTATGAATGGTTGTAGTATTGCGAGATGGTTTTGGTTAGTTGGAAGCACTACCTCACAATTTTTATGGAAAGGGTATGGCAGTTCTGCAGGATGCTTTGCAACCATAGATCTACAATCAGATCAAGGGTACAAATTTGAATTAGATATCAGAAGGGAAATCTTCAAATGAATTTGAATTTGGCACAAATTACAAAGAGAAGGAGAGGTCAAAAAGGTTGGAAGGTTGAAGGTTGGAGGAAGAACACAAGGTTCATGCAAAATAGAGGTCAAGGAAGAAATTGTTGAAGATCAAATTGGGGAATGTATAGGTTGTGTAGAAAATGATTGTAAGAGGGAATATTGACATGTAAATGTAATGTGTTGATGAATTGTAATCAGAAACTATGAATGCAATAATTATTTTATTTTATGATACGTGTTGTCATTTGTAATTTCCTCTTGCTTTTGAGTAATTACTACAAGATCAGATAGCCTAATAAGACCCACCTTTCTTGACTTGTATCATTCTTGGAATCTCAATTATGTAGGAGTTGAGAGTGAACTCTAAGAAGCTAATAGTGAGCTCCCACAACCTAGGATATTTTTCAAAAAATAATTCTTTGATGGCACCCACCCCCTTGCAGGTGCTTTAAAACGCATTAAAAAATTACCTAACTATTGAATGAACAAGACAACTAAGAGGAGGGGGTGAATCAGTTGTAGCAAATTAAAACATCAAAACCCTAAATAGTAATTAGATCTACAAACATTCATTAATCCCTTATTCTATTAAAGTGATTAAACATGAAATGCAGATAACATAAACTAAAATAACAATACCACACATAAGAGAAGACCATATTTTCATGGAAAAACCAATGAAGGAAAATCCACAATGAGGATTAGCTCATAATATAAGTAATTGCAAAACCAGTACAAGGGCTCACTACTAGAATAGGACACACTATCCAAAAAGTCTCACATCTAGGGTTCATTGCCACAAAAATAAATACAAGAAGGTAGAAGAGAAATGTTACATAGAGAAAAACTTCTCAATGCAAGAAATAATCCACAACAAATGCTCCAACACTTTTGCAGTCTTGTATGAAAGATTTCAGATACTCTCAACTTACTACCTTCAGGAATCTAACACTTGAAATTCACATTGCTCTACTCAAATTCATATCACACACATTACTTGCATCGAACTCACATATATCTTGCTTCTTTATTTCATCTCACAACACCACTCTTATTTATATCAACCTCAACCTTGAAAACCTTCTCCAAGGTCGGAAACTATCTATTACATTTAAAATTTCAAATTAGGTTGGAACCCAAACATTCCTGCGGTGGATAGGAATGAAGGAGACCCATATAAATCCTTAATTAGGACCCAAATAGATTTCAACACATCTTAACATTATTTCATACACTTTGCATGTAGTGCTAACACAAGGTCATTTAATACCCATGCTAAACACCATAAAAACATTAAGTACACACTTCCTTAAATCAATTTGAAACTTTCAAAAAACAAAATTCACTTGAACACAATCAAGAATAATCCTCGAACCACCTAAGATCCAACAAAGACTTCATCCAAACTCACATCATAGAAATACTTCAACCTAGAACATCTGGTAAACCTTATTGTACATTGATGCGTGAAACACATTGTACAATACCAAATCAAGTGAAACCTTGAATATTAAAAGATAAAAACATTATAAGAAACTTCACAAATCCACATATCCTAAAGAAAAACTATGGATAAATGTGGAGAAAATACATTTCACCCTTACCATAGAAAACATCAGTGAAAAAAATGGTTCACATAATGGTGAGAATATATCTCACACTGCATAATGATCTAAAAACCTAAATTATAGATATAGAAACTACTAACAACCTTGAACAACATATCAGATCCTTATAGGCATAACATCAATATAGAAGAAATGCGGAGCACATCCTAGAGCATATTCTAAACACTTACACAACATTATTTTCTCTATTTATCAAATTTTCTCAAAAGCACTTGGAAACCAAGTACCAGAGACATCATCTTAGCACATTACTTCATTCCAACACATCTCTAGACACTAAAACATAAATATAGCTTCATCTACTCACAACACTTCCTCAATATCTCAACTACACATGCACACAACCTGCAACAACCTCTTTTCCTCTTTTTCATAACTTTCCCAATATCCTCAACATTTGCAACATGCAACAAGCTTCCTTAACACATAGTTGACATCAATGAAAACAACATCATACTTGCAAAAAATCTCCCCCTTTGTCAGTGATGGCAACACATTATGTGAAAAACCATCAAAGGCAACACAACAACTCTGAATATATTTCCTTTCTTTTCTACCCCTGAGTAGATAAACTTTTTCACATGATTCTTTCTCCCCCTTTGACATCAATGGAAAGATTTTTGTTTTTGCATTTTTCTCCCCTTTGACATAGAACCAAGATAATTTCTTTTAATACTCCCCCTTATGAGTACACCCAACCAAATCAGAAACTCTGCACAATGACAACACATGACACTACCTACTCCCCGTGAGAGGTAGCCACCAACATCAATCCCGAAAAGAGATGAATCCATAGATCCATTGGATTGATGCATCTCCATATGCATCTAGTTCAAATAAGAAGGGGAAATAACCCCCAAATTCTCCCAAAAATACTCCAAAGTATCCTTAGGAAGAGCCTTAGTAAATATGTCAGTAATTTGATCCTTTGTAGGTACATATTCATGTTTCACCTCATTCTCCATAACCTTTTCTATCAAAAAGTGATACCTAATTGATGTATGCTTTGTCCTAGAATGCATCACTGGATTCTTTGAAATAATAATTACACTTGTATTATCACAAAAGATAGATATAGGCTCATCATACACTACTTTGATATCCTTCAATTTCTATCTCATCCATAAAACTTGTGTACAACAAGATGCTACTGCAATATACTTAGCCTCTGCAGTGGATAAGGAAACTGAATCTTTCTTCTTAATTAACCATGACACCAATCTACATCCAAGAAAGAATGCACCACCACTTGTACTTTTCCTATCATTAACACAACCAACCCAATTTGCATCTATATAAGAACTTAATGTGAAATAAGTATCCTTAAGATACCACAAGCCATAATTCAAAGTGCCTCTTAAATATTTGAATATCCTCTTCACAGCTACAACATATATTTCTTTAGGATTTTCTTGAAACCTAGCCACAAGAAAAATTGCATGCATGATATTCAGTCTAGTAGTAGTTAGATATAGCAGTCCACCAATCATAGATCTATATTTTCTCTTATCAGCGTGAATCATCTTTGCTCAATTTACAACCAAACACCATAGTACAGTGCATACAAGTTTGGAATCTTCCATTCCAAACTTCTTTAACATCTCTTTGACATACTTTGACTGTGAAATGAAAATTCCTTTATCTGTTTGATTTATTTGTAGCCCAAGGAATAAATTCACCTCCCTAAACATTGAAATCTCAAACTCTTTTTACATCTCTTCAAAAATATTCTTAACATAGCTTCATTACCACAAAATATAATGTCACCCACATACACAACCACTATCAATATTTTTTCTTCCTCAATTTTGAAATGAAGATTATTATATGTGGTTCCTTTACTAAATTCTTGTTGTATCAAATATCTATCCAATCTTACATACCAAGCTCTGGGAGCTTGCTTCAATCCATATAATAGACTTCACATCATATCTAGTTGATCTAACAATTGAAATCCTTTTAGTTGTTCCATGTAAACTTCTTCTTCCAATCCACCATTTAGAAAAATAGACTTCACATCCATCTGATAAACTTTAAATTCCTTATATGTTGAAAATTCCAAAAACATTCTAATAGCTTCCATCCTAGCCACCAGAGCAATTGTTCCCTCAAAGTCTATAGCTTCCACTTGTGAGTAACCATTAAATATAAGTCTTGCCTTTTTTCTTACCACTTCTCCATTCTCATTCAATTTGTTTCTGAATACCCACTTAGTTCCAATTATGTTCTTATTTTTTGATCTAGGAACCAATTCTCAAGTCTGATTTTTGTCAATTTGCATAAGTTATTATTCCATTTCCTTCATCTAATGTTCATCTTTGCATGCCTCAATCACTGTTTTGGGTTCAACTTTAGAAAGAAAACATAGATTTGCCTCAATTTCATCAGCTTTGCTTCTTTCTAATACTCCTTTCCTCTTGTCTCCAATGATCTATTCTTTGAAATGATTCTTTTGCACATACTTAAGGGTTTTAGGGGTCTTCTTGGAAGATTCTTCTTCTTCATTTTGCACTTCCTTTTCTTTAGCTTTTTCTTCTTCATCTTCTCTACAATTAGATTCATCTGACACAACCATCTATTGCAATTAAATTTTGCAATTTTTCATCAACCTTAACATTTGCACTTTCAACAATCTTTCTCGGCCTTTTGTTGTAACATCTATAATATTTTATTCTGGTAGAATATCCAAGGAAGATACCTTCATCATACCTTGCATCAAAATTTCCTAAAAATTTTCATCTATTTTGATATAACATTTGCTTCCAAATACTCTAAAGTACTTCACATTAGGAATCCTTCCATACCATAACTCATAGAGAGTCTTTTTGTTATTAGCTTTAGCTTGAACTATGTTAAGTATGTAAACAACAGCATGAATTTATTGTCTCCAATAGAATTTTGGTAGATTTTCTTCTTTCGTCATAGTTCTAGGAGCTTCTTGAAAAATCTGGATTTTCCTTTCAACCACTCCATTCTACTAAGGAGTTCTAGGGGCAAAAAGTGCCTCTTTATTCCATGAACTTCAAAAAAAATGTTAAACACATTGGAGGTGAATTCTCCACCTTTATCAAACCTAAAACATTTTATGTTTAGATCCATTTCATTCTCAACCATATCTTTAAATGCTTTAAATCTATCTAGTGCATCATATTTCTCTCTAAGAAAAGTAACCCATGTCATTCTAGAGTAATCATCAATCAAAAGCATGAAATACCTATCACCTTGAAGACTTCTCACCCTTGTAGGAACATAAAGATCTATATGTAGTAATTCTAGTAGTCTAGTAGTAGATTGTTCCTTTCCTTTGAAACTACTCCTACTTGCTTTCCAAACTAACAATTCTTGCAAGCAACATCGATAGGTTTTGCAATTCTTGGTAGTTCTCTCACTACGTGAACTAAACTGATTCTCACCAAATTATCAAAATTCATGTGACACATCCTCTGGTGCCATAACCAACTGCCATTAATATGAGACATAAAGCAATGACCATAAACACCCTTACGTTGATATATGTTTCCATCTGTCCTCTTTCCAGCAACAATCACAATTCTGGACCCTTTTCTGATCTCAAATGTTTCATCCTTAAACAAAATATTATATCCTTCACTACACATTTGTCCAACACTCCAAAGATTATTCCTTAAACCTTTAACATATTAAACATCCTCAGTATTATGCTTGCCATCAAAATTGATTGAACCTATTCCACAAATCTTAGCTCTTGAATCATCTCCAAACTTAACTAATCCCCCATCATACTTTTCAAGTTTAAAAAACTCACTTTTGTCTTTGGTCATGTGATTAGAGAATCTACTATCAACAATCCAATATTTCTTATCATGTTTAACATGAAAATAGAAACCAAAGTACCTTCAACCTTTTCTTTCTTCTCTGGAACACATTCCTTCACACAACTTTTAGAGTTAGAAGAACTAGATTCATATTTTATAGCTAAGAAAAAGCATCCATTTTCATCATAATCTCCATAATCAGATTCATCATCAAAATTACCAGCATCTTCTTTGGCATAGTAACTTATTTTAATCATCTTTCGTTTATTCTCCGTACTCTTATAGTTCACAACTTTTCTTAGACATCTTGAAGCATAACGACCTACTTTTCCACAACTAAAACATTTGAAAGGTAATTTACCTTTGTACTTACCGGTTCCCTTTTTCATCCTTCTTACAAATTTAGCTTCCACATCATCAATATTTTCTCCATTTGAATCTTCAATCTTTTCTGATTTTCCAACCTTAAAATCAATCTTCACTTTTGTACCATTTTTTAAACCTTTTTTTCTCATTTGAAATGAAGTTAGTGTACCAATCAACTAATCTCTAGAATAAGTAAATATTAAAAATTTTAACTTCCTCAATAGCAAATACCTTTTCACTGTAAGAATCAGGAAGAAATCTGAGAACTTTCTTTACCACCCTAGGTTCTTTGACTTGTGCACCAAGACCTCCCATAGCACTTACCAGTTCATCAACTCTCTACATGTAGGTTGAAATTGTTTCATCTTCAAACATTCACATGGTCTCAAATTGTACCTTTAGATTCTTCAAATTTTCTTGTTTAACCTTTTCATCTCCTTCATAGATAATCTCAAGCTTATCCTAAACTTCTTTAGTAGTCTTAAAATTCATAACTTTAACCAATTCAAAATTTGAAAGACTATTCATAAGAATAAATCTTACCTTAGCATTTACCTCATGTGCCTTGACCTCATTACTTGTGTGTGGACCATTCTAAGGTTCAACATATGGAGTATTTATTTCATTTTTAATCTCAAATCCATGAGATGCCAGATATCCTTCCATCTTTTTCTTCTAGAATGCATGGTATATTCCATCAAATCTAGGGTAATCAATTTGTTTCACCATCCTGAATCTACCTTAAGCACTTAATATCTTCTCCAAGGAACCTTGATTTGATACCAATTTTTGAATTAACAAGAAAAATGAGAGAGGGGGTGAGTTAGCTGTAGCAAATTAAAACATCAAAACCCTCAATAGTAATCAAATCCACAAATATTTATTAAGCCCTTATTTTGTTAAAGTGATTAAACATGAAATGCAGATAACAAAAACTGAAATAACAACACCACACAAAAGTGAACACCATATTTATGTGGAAAACCCAATGAGGGAAAAACCACAATGAGGATTAGCTCACAATATAAGTAATTGCAAAACTGATACAAGCGGTCACTTCCAAAATAGGACACACAGTCCAAAAAGGCCCATAGCCAAGGCTCACTGCCATAGAAAGAAATACAAGAAGATAGAAGAGAAATGTTACAAAGAGAACAAGTTCTCAATGCAATAAGGAATCCACCAAAAATGCGCCAACACTTTCACAGTCTTATATGAAATATTTCAAACACCCTTAGCTCATTGCCTTCAAGAATCCAACACTTAAAATTTGCACTTCTCAGCTCAAATTCGCATCACACACATCACTTGCATTGATCTCACATTTATCTTGCTTCTTTATTGCACCTCACAACAACACCACTCTTAACTATATCAACCTCAACCTTGAAAACCTTCTCCAAGGTCCACAACTATCTATTACATTTAAATTTTCAAATTAGGTTAGCACCCAAACATTCCCACGATAGATAAGAATGAAGGTGATGCAAAAAAATCCTTAATTAGGACCCAAGTAGATCCTAACACATCTTAACATGCTTTCATAAACTTCACATGTAGTACTAACACAAGGTTGGCCAATACTCGTGCTAAACACCATAAAACATTAAGTACACACTTCCTTAAATCAATCTAAAACTTCCAGACAACAAAATTCACTTGAACACGATCAAGAATAATCCTTGAACCACCTAATATACAAAAAATACTTCATTCAAACTCATATCATAGAAATAATTCAACCTAGAACATCTAATAAACCTTACTCACACACTAACACATGAAACACACATTGTACTATACCAAATCAAGTGAAACTTTGAATACTAAAACATACAAAAATTATACTTGAAACTTCCCAAATCTACATAGCCTAAAGCCAAACCGTGAAGAAACGTGAAGAAAATACATTTCTCCCAAACCATAGAAAACATCACTGAAAAAACTAGTTCACACATTGGTGAAAATATCTCACACTGCACAACAATCTAGAAACCCAAATTCTAGATATAGTAACTACTAACAACCTTGAATAACATACCATATATGCACAAGCATAGCATCAATATAGAAGAAATGTGAAGCCCATCTCGAGCACATTTTGAACACTTGCACAACATTGTTTTCTCTGTTTATTAAATTTTCTCAAAAGAACTTGGAAACCAAGTATCAGAGACATCATCTCAACACATTACTTCATTCCAACACATCTCTAGACACTGCAACATAAAGATAGCTCCATGTACTCACAACACTTCCTCGATATCTCAACTACACATGCACACAACTTGCAAGAACCTGTTTTCCTCTTTTACACAATTTTCTCAATATCCTCAACATCTTCATCATGCAACAAGCTTCCTTAGCACGTAGTTGACATCAATGACAACACCATCCAATAGACATCCCATTGACATCAATGACAACACCTTCATACTTGCAACACTAATAGGTGGAAAAGGAGAGGTTGTGTTGTTGTAAGCAACTCACACTACCTGTATAGAGGTTTACACACGTGTTTTAGGTCCAATAATTAGTTTTGGAGGCCTAAAATCAACTACAGAGACACAAACTAAGTTATTTTTTAAAATAGACTATTGTTGCCTGGGTAGCTTCAGCAATGGTTGTAGGTGACTATCAACAATTTCAGCTTCACAAAAAGCAATCTTCCACTCATCACCCTCTCTTGTCCTAATTTGATGATATCCACTCTTTAAAGCATTTTTTGTTAAATATCTAGCCCTTCCCAAACAATCCATGAGATCATCCATTCTTGGTAAATGAAAATGATACCTTATTATTATTATTTTGATGGCTCTTGATTCCATGCACATTCTCCAATTCACTATCCTTGTTTGGTGCTAACATAGTTGGTACCATGTATGGGCTAAGTCTCTCTCTAATCAATACCCTTTCCAATAGTTGTTGCATTTGTTTGTTCATTTCTTCATTTTATCTAGGTGTCAATCTATAGGCATCCTTATTGGGTAAACTTTCCCTTGGAATCAAATAAATATGATGGTTGATGCTCCTAATAGGTGGTAGTCCTTCTGGTAAATCTTTGGACATAGTTTCATCAAATTCTTTTAGTAGGCCCTTCACTTCTAAAGGCATGCCACTACTGTCATTTGTTGCATCTACTTGTATCTCCTTGGGAATTATTTCAAAACATACTTTTTCCTTTTTAATCTCCTTCAAAAATTGTTTCCCTATCACTAGCAACATTCTTAGTTGACTTTCCATCTCTTCTTTCTTGGTTACGAATGGTGTAAGAGTGTTTTTTCTTCTATTTTTATCTAATGTATAAGTTTTTTCTCTTCCATTATGGATTGTCTTCCTATAAAAATTCCATGGACTCCCTCAAGAGTAAGTGGCATACATCCATGGACATGATATCACACCACACCTCATCTTCATAAGTTCCTATTTGAAAATTCACTAGGCATTGTTGATCAGCCAAGGCTTGGTGTCCTTTTTGTAACCATGACACCTTGTAAGGGGTAGGGTGAGCTATCCTTTCTAACCCCAATTTTTCCACCATTTTAGCTAAAACCAAATTATGGTGCTACCACTATCTATTATAACCTTGCAACACTTTCTAGCTGACTTACATATTGTTCTAAATAAAAAAATTCTTTGGACGGGTTCATCGTCTTTCTTAATTGGTTTCAGAAATGTCCTCTTCATCATAAGTTCTTTTAGTTTCATCGGGTTGAATAATAGACCTTGTAGATTTAGTATCTCCCTTTGCTATGTGTGCACTTGCTGCCCCTATTCTCTTTGATCGTTCTGGTCTACATTGGCATTCATAAAATCTATGGCTTGACTATCCACAAGTAAAACAAGTGCCTTGGAAGCCTCTACCTTGGCCTCTTTTGTATCCAATTCTACCTCTCATTGGGTATGGTCTTTATCTTGTTTCATCTTTCTCCATTTGAATTTTTTAAGGGTTGGCCTCCTTATCATGGCTATAATTTTTCTATTGTTGCACTTTCACTTTGTTAAATCCACCTTTACCTTTGCTTGTTCCTTGTTTTCTTTCCAATTTCTCTTGATATGATTCTTCCATATTTCACAGTCTTATCATTCTTAGTTCATCTTGGATGTTCAGGCTCAATGCATTAACATATGTTGCTACTTTTTCATGGTCTAATTAATTATGGCCAAATCTAATGAAAATTTTATAAAACTCCTCTATATAGGCCTTCACACTTAACTCTCTTTTTTTAAAATTTTGCAATTTCTTGAGAAGCTCAAGTTAATAATCACCAGGTAGAAAATTTAGCCTTCATCTTGCTTACCATTCGATCCTATCTTGTGATCTTATCTCTATCATTTCTTCTTCTTCCAACCTGCACCTCTTTCCACCAGAGTGTTGCATGACCTTTCAACCTTTTTTGAGCAACCTTTACTCTTTTTCCCAGTCTTCTACTTCATCATACTCAAAGTATTCTTCCATCTCTATTACCCGGTCAATTAGTTCTTCTAGTTCTAGACTTCCAAGGAATCTTGGTAATTCTCTTCATGTGCTCTACCTCTTCCTATTCCACCTTCTATTGCATTAATTCTTTTTTGCATTCCCCTAAAATTTTCTAATACCTCATCTATTATTCATGTTGCTTCTATATATGCAACCTCTAGCACCCTTCTCCTTGGTGGCATCTTGCTACTCCAAATTTCCTTCTTTATTTTTCTCTCTTACTATAGTCTCCTAGATACAATATACCTTATTGTAGGGATACACCCATAGTCACACTCATCAGGGATTCTTCCAACCCCAATCTTAGACCACTATTCTTCTTCCCAAAGCTATAGTTATGCTTTGATACCACATTCATGGTATGCACCCCCTTGTACATGCCTAAAAAACCCATTATAAAATGAGCTAACAAGTAAAAAAGGAGAGATTATGTTGTTGTAAGAAACTCACACAACCTCTCTAGAGGTCTACACACATGTTGTAGGTTCAATAATTAGTTTTGCAGGCCTAAAATCAACTTTAGATACACAAACTAAGTTGTTTTTTTTAAATAGACTGTTGCTACAGGTAGCTAAAACAATAGTTGTAGGTGACTGTCAAAAATTTCAGCTTCACAAAATTCTTTAAAATTGCACGCAAAAAACCATGCATTTAGAACAAAAAACTCATAACAAGTATTGCTCATAGACACATGCATAGAGACAATTGTTATGAAGAAGAAAATATTATCTTATATTTAAAGTTCAACTTTTTACACACTTTACATGCATTTACACAGTAATGGTAGGACAAAATTTCCCTCTGTTATTTCTCTTTCTCCTCTTCATCTACTACAATTCTCTTGTTGTCCTTTACTGCTCCTATTTTCCCCTCTAACACTTTCTTCTCTATTATTTCCTTTTTGTCCCTTCTATTCTTTTCTCTTTACTACTATTCTAAATCTTTTTTTTCCCTTGTCTCTTCTCCCTTCCCTTTGTTTTTTTGTTCTTCTCCTCAAAACTACCAAAAATCTAGAAGCTTCCTCTACAAAATCCTACCTAAACCTTAGGGAAATGCTCAAAAAATTATCATTAATGCTCCAACTATCTATTTTTGAGTTTAAAAATCTCGCTCATACTTGCCTTATATCATTTCTTATTATTGTTGCTCATTAAATGAGCTTATGGTAGATTTTTTTTTCCTCAAACAAAACAAAAAGATCATATTTTTAAATTTAAAACTCAATGGTATAGAATGTTGGAAATGGAAGTAGGTAAAATTCAAAAAAATAAAAATTAAATGACCCTGCATCATCCTTCCATAAAAGAGTATGAAAAGAGAATAGCTTGCTCGACATTGATTGAATAAGGTACAATGTTCAATAATGGATCAATGGTAGTGCATCCCCTATGATTAAATAGTGTACATGATTCCTTGCTTATATAAGCAAGGTGAGAGATAGGATTCAATAAGATTTGGATGAGTGTCTCAATCCTATGACATGAGATAACTAACATTAAATAACCTAGGACACAAGAACTAAATTACATAATATAAGATAAGATCTAGTGACAACTAAGACTTATAGAAAGATTCCTAGGACCTAAGTAAACTTAAAATGTGAATAGGACCTAGTACTAAGTGAACTAATTAGGTAGAACACCTTATTCACATCAAAACACCCCTTTAAGTGCAAATTAGGGAGTAGTAGACAAATACAACAATGAATATAAGGTGCAATGATGCATGGATGATGATGTGTCCCTACTATGATGCCATGTTAGGTACCCATTTACAAATTATCTCTCACAAACGGAGTAAAGGAGAAAAACCACATAGGAAAAACTCATCACCAAAAGAGAGAATGTAAGAAAATAATCATGTATAAATGATAGAAGAAGTGATGAATGAAGGACTCAACATGACCCCCAAGGACTACAACCATAACAAGTATAAAATCAATATCCCCAATAAGTGGAAAAGATAGAGACTATGTAACCCCCACACAATGTGTAACCTTCTATAGAAATGGTAGAGGCTTGAAGAAAAAATATGATTGAATTCCTACAAATGACATTCCTCCCCTTAGGAAGAAACAAAACTACTTACAAATCTAGGAATGCTTCCCATTCCAAATAGGAATCAATAGGAGGAACCTAATGAATATGTATGATGATGTCTCTAAAATATTCTCATTTTTTGCCATCTCCATAGAAGATGATGATGCCACAATCAAATCAGGTACATGCCCAATCAACGGAGAAGGTGACGAACTAGGACTATGTGGAAACTAATGATGAATAAGATCCAAAGATAATGATGATTTGATAATATAGTGCAATGAATATCATCAAAGAGCACAAATAACCCCTTAAATATTTCCTCCAAATCTACAATATGGGACTCACAAAACAAATTTAATAAACTTGTCAAACATGATCATCCCATAAAGATGAATTTGAAAGATACTAATGGTCTTGTTGAGAAGGAATGATGGGAACCTCAACCAATGGTTTTGCATTAGTATTCAATGAAGGTAAGGATCAACAACATTCTCTGAAGGAGGAGAAGGAGAATCTAAATAAACCTCATCATCCTAATCTAAAGATTCAAAGTACTCCAAATAATCACTCTTAAATAAAATCATAGTCATATGATATCCTATTTGAAACATGATTACTTGAACATCCTAGCACCTGTATATTTATAATATATCCAAGAAACAAACTCTTGAATAGTATTCCCTCTTCCTCTCTCTCTCTCTTTTCTCTATCTCTCTTTCCCTCCCTATCTCTTATCTCTCTATATTCATCTCTATCAATCTCCCACTCTACATCACTATATCACACCCACTTTATCTCTTTATATATCTACATTACTCTCTATCTCTCTCTGAAATCTTCCTTACAAGACCCATCATGTACAATATAAAAAAGGTATTACATTTTGAAAATGTATGCTTCATGCTACAATATATAATTCCTATGCATTAGGCATATAATTTCTATTATATTTTTTATATTTTATTTATATTGTACACATTTCTTAAAAGATAATAATTCTAATTGTTAATTTTATTTCACATTAATGCTTCAAATATATTTATTTATTTTCTTTTATAGAACTTATTTCTCTTTATCCCTAATTTACTTTTCACCCCACTAATGTTATAAACATAAATACACATAGGCCAACAAATAAATAATCTCTTGGATAAAAAATTAAAATAAACTTATTCAGCCTAATTCAAATCCTAGAGGGTTTGTAAATGTTCTTAGAAAATTTCTAGCAAACAGAAGAAAAAAAATATAAACAACTAATTATTGAGACAACACAAATGAAAATTATTGTATCATGTACTTCACTTTTATATTCACAATCCATTCTCACATTGATTTTAAATATAAAAAATATAGAAACAAATTACCATTGCTCACCTCCTCTATAATGTAGATGATTTTTTTGTCAACTTGGCTCATATTTTCTTGTAGATGATTTACCTAAGGCTTTTCATAGTATTATTCCCTTAAAATATTTCTTTACTTTTATGTGTTCAAACATCCTATTTGGAAATGCTACATAGAGAATGGTGGAGATGATATACATAACAATGGTGACAAAGGTACAAGGAACAATCAAGATGATTTACCTAAGGCTTTTCATAGTATTATGTCCTTAAAATATTTCTTTACTTTTATATATCCAAACATCCTAGAAATGCTACATAGAGAATGGTGAAGATGCTATAAGTTATAATGGTGACAAAGGTACAAAGAACAACCAAGATGGTTTCAATCATCTTGCATCCTTAAATCCTAGACTCAACCATTGATTCACCAAAGCAACTTGATCCCTCACAAGGGGAAGCCTTGAGCTATTTTATTTACTTAAGAACTATTTTATTTTTCATTAGAATTATTTTATTTTACTTTATAAATACATACATGGACACATAAATTTATTCTTTCTTTAAGATTAATTTATTTTATCTACATTGTCTACTTTATTTTTATTTGAAAAGCTATTTTTGTATGTAAATTTTAATTTATTTTTTAAAAGACGTCATTAATGATATCACACTTCCACAATCTATGTTGTTTATTTCTAAACCAATTTCTAGATTCGATTGTACAACATATATTTTTGTATCAATGTTTCGGATTACACTTCGTGATCCATCAATAGGATGATAGCAAAGAGCTCAAGGTTTGTGATCCATCACTAGGATTATAGCAGAGAACTCAAGGATTCCATAAGCTCTTTGCTATCATCTTGATGATGGGTCACGAAATGTGATCTGAAACCTTAACACAAAAATATGTTATGCAAACAAATCCAAAAACTAGTTGAGAAATAAAAGTTCATTTAATATTTCAATATTTTTTTTGTTTTACTTTTATTTCAATAATTGTTTTGTTTTATATTTAAGACATAAAAATATTTTGATGTAATTTTCTATAACCTATTTTTATAACATTATACATTAACATTAAATCACAATTAATTGTTGATCTCTTAATTTGATTAAAAAATCCTTTAAAAATCTTCTATACAATATAATCTAAAATCTAAGATTCTTATTGTAAAATTATTTATAAACAACAAATGAATCTTCTAAATTAAATATAATATTAATATTTTAATAAAACACTTATTTCAAATATTTTTTGTTTAGATTTATAAGAAACAACAATATATATTACATATTGCTTGTTGAATATTTCCCTTGACCATAACAAACACGAAAAAGCATTATCGTAGAAAAATAAAAGGAAGGCCGAACTTATCGCCCGAATCTATCGCAAAACTTAATAGAAGGCCGAACTTATCGCTGACATTTTTCAATGGAATCCAGGAGAAAAGATATATAACAGTACGATGGGAGGACTTTTAAGCTGTGTTTTCGTTTCCTTGCGACGTCAGAAGTTTGAATGATGTCACCATTGAAGACAAAGACACCATTTATTGTGATAGTTGTTTCAATTTTCCCATTAGCACATCTATTTAAGGCCTACGAGGACAAGCTGCTTCATCACACTCAAATCACTAGTTTTCTTGTCTGAGCATATTATTGTGAGGGATAATAGTCTTTTATCGATAGCTCTAATGGCTGAAGCTTCTGTTCCAGTTGAAACTTCTTATGTTTCAGCAGCAACAGTCATATACAATGGAGAAGAAAAAAAACAGGAAAATGCTGTGGTTAGAAGAATTGGAAAATACCATGCCAATGTTTGGGAGAGTGACTTTTTACGGTCTCTTTCATCACCTTATGGAGTGAGTTTGTTCATTTGGAATGCCCATTTGTTTCTGTCATGGATCAAGAGTTCAATTCTTTATTGCTGTATAGACTGTGTTATTTCAAAGCTAAAGATAATATTTTTACAGGCAATTTCGTACCTAGAGAGGGTGGAAACCTTGGTTAAGGAGATAAAGCTGGAAGCATTTAACAGTCTTCTTGGAGAGGGAGAAATCAGTCCCTCTTCATATGACTTACTGGAAAGGTTCTCCATTGTTGATGTTGTGCAACGCCTTGGAATCGATCGGCATTTTGAAAAAGAAATAAAAGCAGTTTTGGATTATACATACAAGTATGTGCATACCCCTTTATATTGCTATCTTCTCCTCCTACCCTGCTGCTAAAATTACTAGCTATGAATGTAATAGATTATATTTACTAGCCTAACCTAGGCCATGCATGCCACAACATTAGATATTGGAGTGAAAAAGGCATTTCTTGTAGGGGAGAAAATGGTATTGTTGATCTCAACACCACTTCTTTGGGATTTCGAATTCTTCGACTGAATGGATACCCTGTATCTCCAAGCATGCGTTTTATTTCTATTGAAGACTTTATATTGTTTTTCGGGTCTAACAATAGATAAATATGGACAGTTTTTGTTTTTGAGATGGTTTTTTTCTTATGCCATTGTGCTATCAATCCCACAGATGTATTTCAGAATTTCAAGGATGGGAAAGGGCAATTCATTTTCCCTCTAAAACAATCTGAAAGTGACATAAGAATCATGCTCAGTTTGTATCTAGCCTCTGATATTTCTTTTCCGCAAGAGAATATCATGAGAGAGGCTAAAACAATCGCTTCCAAATATCTAATCCAAGTCATGAATTAAAAGACAAAACCCAAATTTTAACTGAGGTAGGCACACAAACTCTCCTTTTATTATTCTATGTTTATTCAAGCTCACATGTGTTTTACAGCAAGACTTCGTCATAACTTTTTATTTCTTGCAGGTGGAATACATTATGAGATACCCATGGAGATGCAGAGTACCTAGGTGGGAGGCATGGAACTTTATCCACATATTTAGACAAGGGATGTTGATGGATGGAATTTATAAGTACGTCTAAAAGCCCTCCTTTCAAATAGACATATAATTCAACTAAGGTATAGAATCTAAATTGTCTTGATAATTTTTTCTTTTAGGGTGCCAACTGAATGGAGCAAAAAGATTTTAGGACTAGCAATACTGGATTTCAATATCTTGCAGTCTCACCATCAGAATGAACTCAAACATTTGGCTGAGTAATACAA
>VDFB02352253.1:0-23127 GCA_007258455.2 Sequoia sempervirens | reverse complement strand
TGCAAACAAAGGCCGATTTTCGTAAACTACATATGAACAGAAAGGTATTTTTCTCACCTTTGTAGTCATTGAGGAATTTCTCTCATATTTTGTTGTTTGCTGGTGCTTTTAATCCGTTTAATTTAAATATTGGTGTTCTTGTGCTCTATGGAGTTGCTTGATTCTCAACCCTTCTTTTTGCATTATTGCTTCCTAAAGTATTTTGGAAAGGCTTCATTTGTAGTATTTGGGAGTTTCTAATTGTTGTTGAAGGTTATTGTCTTTGTATTTTTTGGAGATGTGTCATAGTTGACTATGGGGTTTTCATTTCATCCTTCAGTGATTATGTTGAAAAAAGGAAACTATAAAGAATGGAGAGATGGTATCATAAAAAATCTTAGATGGCTTCATTTGTTGCAACATTTATATAATCTTGTTCCCCTTCCTAGTGTTGATAGTAAGAAATTTGCATGAAATTGTAAAAAGGGATCATGTCCTAGAAGTTATTGCAATGCATACTAATGATGCCACTTTGGATGCTATTGATCATTTTGGGTGTTCATATATTCTTTGGACTAAAATCTGGGAGATACATGGAGATCCTGATACTCTGCTATTCCCAGATGATCCTGTTTCAGATTGTCTTGTGTTTCTTCATTTTTCAAACAGGATACCCTATGATCATGCTACTATGCAGAAGTTTGAAGTTTAAGATTACTTTGAGTCTTCAAATCAGGATGGCGAGGTTTATTTAGATGCTCTTTCTTCTCCATCAAATACTGTTGATGTACCTTCACCTTCAATGATTCATTGTGTAGAGTCATTGATTGAGACTCCTATCATTCTTTTTCAGTAGGACCATTCATCTTGTCTTGATGACTCATTAAGCGCATCTAGTGATTCATCACTACCAGTATCTCCTTGTCTTCTTGATTGGTATTCTTATTTGTTAGACATTGATTACTTGTTCATAGAATCTCATATTTTAGATTTGGAGGACACATTTGTGGGGTTATCTCTCTTCTTTGTTGACAGTTATTGCACAACTATTGTCAAACCATCTCTATCTCTAAAGAATGTTCAAAATTAGTTTCCAATGGTACCTTGTTTGTCACCTTCTATTGTGATTGGGAATGGTCCTTATTGGTTCGTGGCATCATCTTCCAAGTTCATGGAAACACATGAGTAGATTTTAGAGATATTCTCATCCCACATTTGGATTTGGGTATGTGCAGGATGATGATGGGCCAAAACATGGTGATATGACGGGTATGTGTAGGGTATGTGGCTAATGACCTTTTTTTAACCCAAAATTGATGAAATGGAAAGGGTTTTTAAAGGATATTCTCAGCTTTCGACCAATATAAATTATGCTTTACTTTGAGTTTAATAAATAATTTATTATTCATTTTCTATTTGAATTATAACTAAAGTCATGATTGATAGGCCAGTTGAAAAACATTTATAGCTTTCAGCCATATGTTTGATAAAACATGTGTCAAATTATATGCTTTACATACTTTATAGGGATTAAACATAAATGTTCATGAAGTTTTGACAAAGTTAAGATTAAATTGAGGACATCCTGAGTTTTTCATATTTTTTAAAAGTTGTAATAAAAAAAAAATCATAATTAATTATTTACTTTTTAGTACAAAAGAATATGCCATCCCGCATTGGGACATGATTCTTCTACTTGCTGTCTAAAATCTTATAAAAATATTATCATTTCATTTGGTTAGAGATTGAATTGATGATTACCACCACTTATTTTCCTTGAAATTTAGAATACTCTGCATTGAAATTTCAAATTTTCTGAATAGATTTAAAAAAAACCTAGTAGTTTATAAGCTACATTCAAATTTAATCTGATTTATTCTTACATATTTTTTTAAATAATATAGATAACTTGTTCGGGCGCTTTTAGCGATGTGAGTTACTAACTTTCGATTTTTACGGGTACTGCAAGGGCCTATTTTTTCCATGATGATCCTGCACATACCCATTTCACTTGTTGATTTCTATCCTGAATGGGAAGCACACCTACATTTGTATTTGGTTTTGTTTCTTCCAAAAGGGAGACAAGTTTTTTTTCAACACTGGATCATGTTTTGTCTTCAAGCACTTACCATTTTTACAAGTGATTACACACTGTGGGGGGGCTATATAGTCTTTCTCTTTCCCTCTTATGGGGGGGTTATTTATTGTTGTCTATACATGATATATGAATTACTTGGGGGTGTGATTGATTCCTCCATCCATGCATAATTTTTGTTTTCTTTTCTCTTTTGGAGAGGGTTTTTTCCCACAGGGTTTTCTCGTTTTCTTCGGTTGTGAGTGATTTCTTTTTTGCATTGTAAATGGGTACCTAACATGGTTGTGTAGCTAGGACCCATAGTACATCTTTATTTTTCCATTTTCATTCTCCCTAAGTTGCACTTAAGGGGGGGGGGGGTGGGTTGTTGGAGTAAATGTTTTTTTCCATTTACCCGCTTAAGTTTACTTAGGCTATTGCATTTAGTTTATTAGTTTTGCATTTAATCATTCACGGGTGGTTTCTTTCCTGTATCGAGAAATTTTTATACTCACAATAATTTATTTCCTTTAAAATGTTGTATCATATGTAATTATATTCATCTCATATTTTTTCTCCTTTTGGTGAAATAGCCTGTGTGTGGTTCTCTCATTCTTCGGTGAAGGTCCATCCTGCAAACAGTGATCTTGGTCACTTTCTTAAGCTGATCTGAGAATCATTCGCCCATGGGAAAATGGGTCCTGTGTTAGGGTTTCTCTACAACTTTTAGGATTCTTTGATGTAGATCTAAATCTTCCAATTTGTCCAAGTGGTAGTGTCAAAATGTCAGAAATAATTTATGTAGATGAGTTTCTGTGAGACGACGACTTTTATGACAACTTTTACAACTTATCAACTTCTTCAAAATTTCTCTTCAAGAGATCTTCAAGCTTTCTTCCACCTAGATATGTAAACACAACATGATAGGGAAAAACTATTTATTTTTAGTGAATGGTGGTTTTCCTTGGTCAAATCCCATTTTGGTAATCAAACCTTGAAATGAATAAAAGCATGAAAAAGGGAATGAAGAATGAACAAATCTTTGTTACCACTCAACAAACCCTTGAATAAACCTTGGAATGTAGATCTACAACTTGCATTAAAATGAATTCAATGGATGTGGATCTTGAACTTGAATCTTGCTTGAAATAGTGCTTTGAATTCTTGATTGGATGATGAAACCTACTTCACAATGTGAGCTCCACAAACATGCATGATGCAAGAAAATTTTGACATAATAATTGGATCTTGATTGCTGCAATAAAACTTTGATAAATATGCCTTTGAATTCCTTTGATCACAACTTTAGCTCTTGAAAAATTGAGTGAAAACTCTTAGATTGCTTAGATGAAACTTAGTGAAATAATCTTATATTTATAGGTATGCATCCTCAATTTCCCGAAATTCAAATATCAAAAGCTGGAATCTAAATATACACTTAGAGACAATAAAATAATACCAAAAAAATAATTTAAATTTAGGTCCAAAGGTCAAGGGAGGACCCATTCACACATGGGGAAATGGGTCCCAGGTCCCTAAATCTAGGACACACATTGCTCATTGTGAAGTGTTATATTAAGGAATTAATGAATTTCAAGTTTCCTCTTCGAAAATGTAATTAAATTGGCTTGGAAAATGAATTAAAGGGCCAATTAAGGAATAATTAAGCTCAATTAATTAAAGGATCCCTAAATAAGTGTGAAAGTGAAAATGAATACATTTTACAACACTAAATTAAGGAAAAATTAAGTCCATTTTAACTAGGAAGGCCCAAACAAGCGAGAAAATGTAAAGGGATACATTTGTTGTCAGTATATTTATCCCCCACTTTAGTGAGAGGATGACCTTGCGTCAAAATCACACTAAAGTAGACAATCAAAAAATATGTATACAACAATGACAAGATACTCAATCATACAATATCAAAGACTAAAATAAAAGGACATAAAACAAAAAGGGTGGATCAAGCCTCAACTATTTGTCCAATTTGATGTGGATGAAGCCTTAGATATTTGTCCAAAAATGTTCACAAGCTGAATTTAGTATCCATTATGCAAACAACAATCCACACTTACATGGGCTAATAGAACCTTAGGTTGTCCACTAGGTGAGCCCCCAAAGAGTGGCTAAGTGAGAAGTCATTATAGGTCTATAGGCTCTCACCATACAATGAGAAAGTCATGCTAGGTCTACAACATTCTCATTGTACTAACCATACTAAAGTAATACCTCTAATAAGTTTGATAAGGCACCCCAAAAATATGAACTTTGAGCTTCATAAGGTTAACAAGTTGTGTTATGCTAAACACTTATGAAAAAAAAAAAATAGACATGCTCAAAAGGATATTTCTTAATTCATGTTACAAGGTCTCCTCTGAGGGAACACCATGCCTAATGTCTCTAAGAGAGGAAGAGTCTTGGATAAAAGATTCACAACTTAGAGAATGCAATGGGTAGCATCACCACTAAGAGGAAAGTTGTATGCCAAGATAGGTCACACTCTTGGAGGAAATCAAACCCAATGACACCACCAAGAAAGACACATCACAAGAAGTAAGAAGATCACAGTATGAAACATAAAATATAGTCAAAATTTTCAAAAATTATAATTTCAATGCATTTCCCCACTTTAAAGAAATTTCTAAACACCATACAATGAGCAATTTTCTTTAATGTAGTAATTGATCAATGCTAACAGTAAAGGAGACATGAAAGCTTATTTTGAAATCCCTATGCCAAGTCATATGTTTCCAAATGAAGCCACGTCATGAAAGAGAGGGATTTCCCCCAACATGAAGTCCCAAAATATCACATAAGGGATCCATGGATTTAGGGTCAATATTTATTTGCTAAAAATTATATTATAGAGCTTGAAAATGTCATCATTCCCTAAATACTCATGGATCAAGGAAAAATGACGCATAGAGAGTGAAAACAAAGAAAAAAATTTTAGTTCAACACAGAACATACCTAAATGTCTCGACACCTTGCATCATCCGTAAAAGGAAAAAACAAGACAAATGAAAAGATAAAGGTTTACGACATATAGAAGAATGTAGATACAAATAGAGGAATGAATTGTTGAACAAGACAACTGAGAGGGGGGTGAGTTAGTTGTCACAAACTTTAGCCTTTAAAACTTTCACTAGAAATTAGATCAATAACAAATCCTTTACTCTACTAATATGATTAATCATTAAGTACAAAGGTAGAAATTGAAAAGCATCACATATACACAAAAACACCAGATTTACATGGAAAACCCAATAAGGGAAAAAACAAGGTGAGGATTAACTCACAATATAGAGAATATCGAAACCTATTACAAAGGCTCACTACCAGAGAAGGATCACTACCAAAATAGGACTAACTATCTGGATTAGGACTCACTATCCAAGAAGGGTTAACCAGCTAGAGGGCTCACTTCCACAGAGTTACAAAGAAGATAGAAGAGATTCATTACAGAGAGAAAACAATCTCAATGCAACAAATATCTCTACCACAATTCACTCACACACTTGTAGACATGCATGAATGATAGTACACCTTCAGCTCACTGCTTCCAGAAACTCGACAATTAGATTTCACATTGACCTACCAAAACTATTTCACATCTATCTCACATCTATCTTTCTTGCAATCTCCTTATACACCTTTCATCAATATCTCATCCTATATTTATACCATCTTCAACTTTGAAACATATCCAAAGTCGGCCATAAACCATTTTCATTTACAAATTCAAATTTGGTTGGCATCAAAACATTCTACGGTGGAATTACAATGAGGGAAACCTGACTACACACTTCAACACACTTCCATAAGCTTTGAAAGTAGTGTTAAACACAAGGTTTTCCAAAAGAGTGTAAAACACATAAATCAATTAAGCACACACAACCTTAACATGTTCCAATATTTCTAGATAACAAAATTAACTTGAAAACATTCCCAACAACTTATATTGAAAAACACAAGTCATAAGACTCAAACTAGAATGAGGAGCAACTACATTTCTCCCAGACCTTAGCTAGATACATTGAAAAACATAGTTCACAACTGGTGAACATAACTCACACTATTCAACAATCCAAAATCCCAAAATCTATATATAGAAACTTCCAAAAACCATGATCAACATATCTGAACCACACGAACATAGGAGCAAAACTCGGAGCAACCACTGAATACCTACAACCTTTCTTCATTACAATTTTCTCAATATCCTCAACATATATAGCCAATAAACATTATCCATGACATCAATGTCAACACCTTCATACTTTCTTCATACTTGGGTATGTGCAGGATCATGATGGACCAAAAAGTGGTGATATGATGGGTATGTGTAGGGTATGTAGTTGACGACTTTTTTTTACCCAAAATTGATGAAACGAAAAGGGGTTTTAAAGGAGATTCTCAGCTTTCCACCAATATAAATTATGCTTTACTTTGAATTTAAAAAATTATTATTATTCATTTTGTATTTGAATTACAACTAAAGTCTTGATTGATATGGTGATTGAAAATAGTCTATAGCTTTCAAACTGTATCAAATTTTTTGAATCCAAAACATGCATCACATTTTATACTTCACATACTATAAGATTAAAAAAAAATGACTTTCATGAAGTTTTGACCAAGTTAAGGTGGTCAGACATACAAATTTTTTGTATTTTTTAAAAGTTGTAATAAAAAATTCATAATTAATTATTTACCTGGAAAAAAATTACAAAAAAATATGCATCACATCGGGACATGAGTCCTCTACTTAAATCTAAAATATTTTAAGAAGATATTATCATTTTATTGTTGTTAGGGTGGTCAGACAGGCACCTACTTCTTATTTTTTCCCTGAAATTTAAGTACTACTGCATTGAAATTTTAAATTTTCACCAAATAGTTTTTTTTTAAAATAAACCTAGTAGTTTAGAAACTACATTCAATTTTCTATAGATTCTATTCTTACATATTTTTGAAATAATATAGATAACTTATTCAAATTTTTATGTCAAGTTGCCTAACTCTGATTTTTCTGAATTTTTCGCCACTTAAGGGCATGTTTTTTCCATGATGATCCTACACATACCCACTTGTAACAATCTCCCTCTTTGTCATTAATGGTAACACATGATGTGAAAAATATGAAAGACAACACAACTCTAAAAAAACTTTCCATGATTTTACTTTTTGTTTCTCCCCCTTAGTATATAATCTTTTTCACATGATACTATCTCTCTGCCACCCTTTGACATCAATGGAAAAGGAAAAATATATTTTACCTTGATTTCCCTTTTGACATTAAGAACAAAATATTCTTTCAATGACAACATATGACACTACCTACTCCCCCTAAGAGTTAACCACCAAAATATCAATCCAAAAGAAAGATAGATCCATAGATCCACCGAACTGATACATCTTCATATACATCTAGTTCAAGAAAGGAGGGGCAATGACCCCTAACTTCTACTGGAGATACTCAAAAAGTATCTTTAGGAAGAGCCTTCATAAATATGTTAGCAACTTGATCCTTCGTAGGTAGATACTCAAGCTTTACTTCATTCTCCACAACCTTTTCTCTCAAAAAGTGACACCTAATAGATATATGCTTTGTCCTCGAGTGCATCACTAGATTCTTTGAAATGTTAATTGCACTTGTATTATCATGAACGTAAAAATAGGATCATCATACATTAATTTTATATCTTTCAATGTCTTTCTCATCCACAAAATTTGTGTACAACAAGATGTTGCGGCAATATACTTGAATAGGGGAAAAATTGGGTAGACCCAAATGCATGAACAAGAGGATCTACCATTGATTTTTAAAAGACCCTAAACACTCAAATTATGTAAAATAAATGTAAATAAAAATTAGAAAATGACCCTAATTGTTATAGCAACTATGGGGGAAGTTTTTAAAGCATAAAGAGTTGTGTACCTAGCCAGGAAGTTGTTTTTGAGCTATAGGTGACTCATTCTCCTTTAGTGGCGAATGGGTCCCTGTTAGGGGTTCTAGAAACTAACTTTTGGGTTTGATTCCTCTTAGCCTGCACTCTCAGATCCTAGGTTTTCACTGCTTCAAGCCCTACTTAGGACTCATTTACCTTCATTGGCCAATGGGTCATTCTAGGGTTTTAGAAAAATTTGCTTCTAGGTTCTATTCCTTGATGTTTGCACTTCCAGATCTTAGGTTATTAACTCCTGAAAGTCTAAAATAAATTTTGTAGCCTCCTTTCTTTGTTCTTGCACTATAAATGACAATCTTGCAATTTGACAACTTTTGCAATTTTTCTCCAAATCTTGCTCTTCAGCCTCAAACTTGCAATCACACATGCAAGAGGAGAGTAATTTTGTTTGTTAGGGGATATGGGTTTTCCTTGGTCAAACCCCTTTTAGGTAATTAAACCAATTGATAAAATAATGAAATAGAAGCATGAAACATGAAATATGCAATTGATGATACCTTGTATGTTGTCTTGGAGTACAAATCTGCAAACTAACATGAAGTGGCCATAGAGAATGTAGATTTCGATCTCAAATAGATGTGAAATAATTCATACAAGAAGGATCTTCAATGCTATATCAATAATCTTCACTCAACAACATGAATGCATGCATCAAACCCTTGACATGATGAACATTTGATCTTGAATTGTTGTAATAAACTCTTCTAATCTGCCTTGAAATGCCTTGTAAATGCTATTGTGATGCTCTAATTCTTGATAACTTAAATGCTTGAAGGCTTAGAAGGAATTTCTAGCTCTCGTTAGGATTGCTTAGGAAAAATAATGTGAATTAACCTCTTATTTATACTAAATTAGGAGATTAACCCTAAAATTCAAAGAATTAATACTCACACCAGATCTGGGAAGAAACATTATTAAATTCTCACCAAAATGAAATTCAAAAAGGGGGGTCTCATTAAGGGAGGACCCATTTTCTATCTTGGGAAAAAATGGGTCCTGACCTAGTTTACCAGGACCTAACCCCAAGGGATTGAAAGAGGGATAAAAACCCATTTCAGATCATTTGAAAAAGGGGGGTCCTATTAAGGGAGGACCCATTCGCCATCAAGGACGAATGGGTCCTAGCTTAGCTTACCAAGACCAAAATTTTCCCAATGAAATATTTTGTTAATTAAATTATGATTGTCGGGATAGATCTTTAGGAGGTGTCAAAATTAAGGCCTAAATTTGAATTAAAGGGGGTTAACTACTCCAATTACCCACAAATATTAATTAGTTACCACCTAGATAAGTGTGAAAGTGTCTTATAAGACTTTACAATAGTTAAACAAGGTACACATTTAATGTACATTTTATTCAAAAAGGGGCCCATTAGGCTTAATTAAGCAAATACATCCTAGGTATAAAAGTGTGAAAGTGTGTTACAACACTTTACAACATCCTTGCAAAGGATCAATTAAGGCATTTTTTAGTCAAATAAAGGTCCTAGAATAGTGTGAATGTGTACAACATATTACAACACCACTCTGAGACACCATTAATTCAATTTTAATGTCAATTATCAAACTAAGTAAGGAAAAAGGCTACTTTTTCCATTACTACATTTTTCCCCCACTTTAGTGAGAGGATGAGCTCATGTCAAACTCACATTAAAGTAGAAATCCAAGAGACTTGAATATGCAACAATAAAAAGGATACATGATCATACCCTATGAAAGGACAAGAAGAATAAACAAAAACAAAGGATCAGGCACAACTATTTCAATGTGATGTGAAACGGGGTTGCTTGTCCATAACATACACTACTCACTTTGGGGTAGTTGAACCTTAGTCTATCCACTAGTTGAGTTGTTCCAAAATATGTATATGGTCACTCTATGGTAGTGGAACCTTAGTCTAGATCCACTAGGTGAGTTATCCCAATGAGGTGTAAAATTAGAGAATCATATTAGCCTCTCATACCATAACAAAGTTATGCTCCTGACAACCTTGAAAAGGCACCACAATGTAATGCTTTTGTAAATTCCTTTGAATGTAAGTTTATACTAAAGGTAATTTTTATTTGTTCGTGTAAGGTTTTCTTCTTATGGAGCATTTTTCCTAATGTCTCCAAGAGAGGACAAGTCAAAGAAATATCACACTCTTGGATGAAATCAAGCCCAATGACACCACCAAGAAAATGATGCATCACAAGAATAAAAAAAATTGCACAGTGAAACATGAGTGTCAATGTATGCCCCCACTTTAAAGTAGTTGCTAACACCATTGTTGTGAGAAATTTATTTAAAGTAGAAGAATACATGAGAGCTTATTTGGAAATCCCTATGCCAAGTCATATGTTTCCAATAAGCTATGTCATGGAAAAGGGATGGGTTGTCCCCAAAACTCAGTATATCACATGTGATCCAACTTAAGGCATTTCAGTCACATCCCAAGCTTTCTCTCTAAACATGGAAGGCAGTCAACTAGCCAAAAGAGGCAAAGGATAAGTGGCATATGAGGAAAAAGATAAAGACTGATGTAAAGCATTCACCTTTGGCACAAAGTGTCCCACTTTGGTGCAAAGTGTCCTGCTAGCTAACCCCTTTCCCTCGCTGAGTGCAAGACAAGAGTGAGCCATGAAAATTAGTATAATTTAAAGGAACTAGGTGCTACAACACAAGGAAGAGCACCACACTCCCTAAGATGTTGAATTTTTTTACTCAAAGCCTTACATTCTCTAGTAGAATGACCATGAACTCTATGATATGCACAAAATGAACTCTTTTTGTAGTAAAATTTCTTTCACATTCTTGGAGGGAGGGATATCAAATGATCTTGGAGGAGTCTCAACAAGATACTTTCTTGATCAATAGTAGAAGATGTTTCTTTATTTTTCGACAAAGATATCTCTTGCTTAGTATTAGATATATCATACTTACACAAGACTCTTTAGATTACAAGATTTTGTACTCTCCCTGAAAGGAGGGTGTAAAATCTAATGAACTCCAATTGTTATTGTTTTTCATGATGACATTGATATAAAGCGAGGATTTCTCTATTTCGTTCATTTCTTTCAAAGGATAGTAATCAAGACCACTAGTGTCTATCAGTTCAGGATACACTAATGTTAAGGTTTTCTTAGAAGAATCCTTTGAAAGAGTGTTCATATTAAGTGAAGGCTTGTTTATTGGTTTGATTTCTATCAAAGGAAAATAACCAAGACCATGAGTTGTTTCTTCCATGTTAGGCTTTATAGGGACATAGATACCTTGTTCTCTAGCACCACATCCTTTTCCACTATACCCAAGTTGTTTCATAAGTTAATAACCTCTTCCATAAAGCTTTTGAATTTCTTTAGGATTTGGTGGTTGTTCATAATCATCTTTGTTAAATTTTGTTGTGTAGTTTATTTCTTCTAAAGTGGTTGAGGTGGATGCTTTTGAATTTTGTGTTGAATCTTGTGTGGATATTACCACTTTTTATTTTTCCTTTTTAGACTCTTTTGTTATGATCTTGTATTCTCCAATGAATGTTGGTGTGAAATCTAAGGAACCCCAATCATATTCTAATAGCTTTGTGACTTGATCAATGTTCTTCTTGTGTTCTTCTTCCTTCATGATTTTCACTTTTGTTTCTTCATTCAATACTTTCAAAGGATCTCATCCTTCTCTCTCAACAATCAAACAACTTTCAGGTTGAGGATCATCCTTAATTAAGTGTGTAAACTTTATTGTTATAGACATACTTCATTACACATTGAAGGGTAGAAGGCACTCGATTCATCTCATGAATCGATGGTCTCCCTAAGAGGAGATTATATGAAAGATCATGAGGCATAACATGGATTAGAGTTTGTAAGGTAACCTTTCTAACTATAATAGGTAATGTGATGACTCCAAGTGGTTGTTTTCCTATGTTATCAACCCACAAATAGATAAAGAATCAGGCTGAATTTACCTTTCATCTACTTTAAGTCTATCAAGAAGGTTTATGCTACACACATTAAGGGCTGAGTCACTGTCAACAAGAGTTCTCTATATTTATTTTTGATTTACATGAGCTATTATCATGAAAGCTTCATTTTATTTTATTTTTCTAAAGAAGGTAATTCATCTTGACTGAAAGTAATGTCTAGGTTTTCTGAAATTATAGCTTGAATTTGGGTTGCCACATCATTTGATTGCACATTAGGTATGGTAGGGACTTGTTGTAAAGCACTTTGAAGTATATAATGGTAAATATGTGAGACTTGAAAAAGGTTCCATAAGGATATCTTAGCAGGTGTATTCTTTAGTTTTCCAAGAGGATCGTACTCCTTTCTTCTTTTTAAGGGGAAACAAGAAGGACTAGGTAAGATAGGGTTAGGGAATGGGAGGGATGTTTGAGTTGTTTGTCTTGGTTGCGGATTGTTCGTTGTGTTATATGTATGAGCAATGATGTTATAATTTAGTTGCTACGAAACATTATTCTTAGGTGCTTTCAGGATAAAAATGGGTTTATTTTGAGTTTGTGGTCATTGTGAGGGTGGATAAATGATAAGTTTAGGCTCAAGATAGTACTTCAGGGGATATCTAATGTGCATAAATTCAGAAGACTTATCCTTATTTTTATCATCTCTTAGTGAAGGAGAGCCTAATGTCACTTCATCATATTCATCTAAGGAAGTCACATCACTATTATAGTCATTGTCTTCCACCAAGATATCTTCCCTAGGGGGAGAGTTTTTAGGAGAACTACAAACTAGATGTTCATGACATTCAAAGGTTTGTTTTTCTAAAATGACTTCACCACAAGTAAGGGAGTTATCAATGGTTGTATTATCAATGATGAAATTTTATTGGTCAATAATGTTTTCCCTATGGAAAGAGAGACACATAAGATTCTCATGACTTTCATCAATTGCATTTTCTAACATCAAAGTGTCTTATCCACAACTAGGAGAAATACTAGGAGAAGAACAAATGTGATTGTCTATAATTTCATTCCTTTGTCCCATAATGTCTTCCAAAATAGGATAGGTATGGGAAGGAACATAAAGAGGGTGGTTATAGACCTTAAATATTTTATCATCTAACACCAACCTATCATCCTCACTTCCAATTGCATCCTCTATCACTAATACATTAGATCACAAGAAAAAGATGAATGGAAACTAGGTAAGGTGATGTTTATGAATGTGTCTATGATCTTTTTCTCTCATGTCATAATAACTTCCAAAGGGGGGAGGGGAGAAGGAGTAATAAGACCTTCATGATTCTCAATGATTGTATCTTCTTTCACCAAAATACCTTTGTCACTAAAAGGAGAGGTATCGAGAGAAGAACAACTATTATTTTCATGGTTATCTATGTTTGTATCCTCTTCTATCACATCATTCCCACAAATAAGAGATATAAGAGGGTGTGTAGGTTTAAGGTAGGTGTTAACATTTTCACTCTCTTGCACTGAGAGACTATCATAACTAGGAAATGTATTGAATGAATGAATAACATGCTTATTGACTAAATTTTTCTTTGCAAACTTGGAAAATAAGGATACTAACATTGATGCAATGAAATGACCTAGAATTAAATGCAATTTTCAAATTCCACACAATGCAATAGACTAAAAATGAAATGTTGTAAATGCAATTTTGAATTTTGACAATGCTCTGAAATGAAGCAGCTAAATGCAATGAATTTGATGAAATAAAAAATCAAAAAACTAAAACATGAAAGTAACAATAGCAAATAGAGGCTTAAAATAGAGATTGCAAATCCTAGAAAATGCAGATCAATACCTAACAAGGAATCATTCACCAGTAAGGGCGAATGGGTCGTGTTAGGTATTTTTGGAATGTTTATGTTGATTTTTGAGTAATTTCTAATGCTTTTCAAATGCCAAAAAGCTTAGGTCCAACCTGATTAGGGACTCATTCACTAGTAAAGGCGAATGGGTCACATATTAGGGTTTTAAAGAGGTGAAAACTACAAATTTTAAGTTATATTATGTGTTTTTTGTGCCTAGTTTCAAACTATAACTCTTATGACAAAAAAAAATTAGAATTTGATGACCTAATGCAAGTGAAGGGTAAATGATGACCTATATAACACCTTTTGAAATGCAATTTTGTCTTAGATTTTCAAATGCAAATTTATATGATATAAATGATATGCAAAGTGACTGATTTGTTTTTGTATTTTTCAGGTTTAAAAAGTGCAAATGCAATTTTAAAACCATAGATGAGATGCAAATTTGAATGCAAAGTAAGAAACCCTAAATGAGATCTAATTCAATGCAAATGAGATGCAAATTAATGCAAGATCTAACCTAGGATGCAATGAGAGATTCCAAAACTCAGAAAATTGCAATGTTCAATGATTCGGGTTCACCAAAGATGAATAGGGGAAAATAGGGTAGACCCAAATTCATGAATAGGAGGATCTATCACTGATTTTTCTAAGATCCTAAACACTCAAATTATGCAAAATAAGATGCAAATAACAATAAAAAAATGACCCTAATTGTTATAGCAACTATGGGGGAAGTTTTTAGAGCACAAAGAGTTTTGTACCTAGCTAGAAAGTTTTTTTTGAGCTAAAGAGGATTGATTCATCTTTAGTGGCGAATGGGTCCCTATTAGGGGTTCCAAAATCTAACTTTTAGGTTTGATTCCTCTCAGCTTGCACTCCCAGATCCTAGGTTTTCACTGCTTCAAGCCCTACATAGGACTCATTCGCCTTTACTGGTGAATAGGTCCTTCTAGGGTTTTAGAAAGCTAAATTTTTTGTTCTATTCCTTGATGTCTACACTTCCAGATCTCTAGATTTCAGCTCCTAAAAGTATGAAATAAATTTTGTAGCCTTATTTCTTTGTTCTTGCACTATAAATGACAATCTTGTAACTTGAAAACTTTTACAGTTTTGCTCCAAATCTTTCTCTACAACCAAAAAACTACAATCAAACATGCAAGAGGAGATAAATGTTGTTTGTTAGGGGAAAGGGGATTTCCTTGGTCAAACCCATTTTAGGTAATTAAACCAATTGATGAAATAATTAAATAGAAGCATGAAACATGAAATATGCAATTAATGATACCTTGGATGTTGTCTTTGAGTACAAATCTACAAACTAACATGAGGTGACCATGGAGAATGTAGATCTCGATCTAAAATAGATGTGAAACAATTCTTACAAGAAGGATCTTCAATGTTACATCAACAATCTTGGCTCAACAACATGAATGCATGCATCAAACCCTTGACATGATGAAATGATCTTGAATTGCTACAATAAACTCTTCTAATCTACCTTGAAATTCCTTGTAAATGCTCTTTTGATGCTCTAATGCTTGATAAATTGAATGCTTGAAGGCTTAGAATGAATTGCTAGGATGCTTAGGAGAAACAATGTGAATTAACCCATTATTTATACCAAATTAGGAGATTAACCCTGAAATTCAAAGAATTAAGGCCAACACCAGATCTAGGAAGAAAGATTATTAAATTCCTACTAGAATGAAATTCAAAAAGTAGGGTCTCATTAAGGGAGGACCCATTCACCATCTTGGGCAAATGGGTCCTAGCTTAGTTAACTAGGTTCTAACCATGAGAGATTGAAAGAGGGATAAAACCCATTCCGAATCATCTAAAAAAGGGGGGTCATGTTAAGGGAGGACCCATTTTCCATCAAGGGTGAATGGGTCTTGGCTGGGTTACTATACTTTTCCCAATGAAATATTTTGTTAATTAAATTATGATTGTTGGGATAGATCTTCAAGAGGTGTCAAAATTAAAGCTTTATTTGAATTAAAGGGGGTTAGTTACTCCAATTACCCACTAATGCAGGAGCATCAAGGGTGTAAGAGAAATCTTGCATCACCCAAAAAAAAATGTTGTTTCTTTTCAATAAGGGCTAAATTTGGTAGGGTTACTATTTTTGTAAATTTGCATTTATGCATAGTTGGACACAAAATCTCACACTGACCTCCAGAATGGTCAATTGAAGACAATGGTGAAGAAATCACCTCAAAACCATTCGTCATTTGACAGATATTAAAATTTTAATTTTCAAAAATCCTAGTAAAATCTTCGAGGTCAATTTTGAGGCACTTAGAGGCTCCAGATGAGATTGAAAATTGGTGGAAAATGAAAGTGGATAGCCTTTAGGCCCTACTTTTTGGCACAAGATTTCCCAAGCCCTTTTTAAAAGGTATTATAATACAAAATCACAACAATGGGATCCAAAGTTATGACCCCACAAGTTGTAATACCAAAATTAATAAAATTTCAAATCTCTTGGGGAAGTTACATTTTCTATAGAAGATTGTGGGGTGAAGTTTACACTTTCTAGAGATTCTAGAGGCGGTTACACCTTCCAAATAAAAGGATGGAGACTTCTGATGAGGAGGTTAGGCAGTGAATGGTGGCTCTGATTTGTGAACTTGCAATTTATGTAATCAAAAAGCCATGTGATGGAAAATATAATGTGTAGTTTCATTTTCATTTAAGTGATAATAGAAAATATTTCTTTCCTTCTTTCATTTGTTTTGTGCCATTATCTGTTGTTTTTGTGAGTTTTAGATTGTAAGGGAGTACCATAGCCCACAATTAATAATGACCACTAAATGGGGTGTGGTTTCTTATAACACTTTACAGCATTAAACAAGGAATTAGGCTTAATTAAGCAAATACATCCTAGAAAAGTGTGAAATTCTATTACAACACTTTACAACACCCTTACAAAGGATCAATTAAGAATAGTGTGAATGTGTACAACACATTACAACACCACTTTGAGTCACCATTAATTTAGTTTTAATGTCAATTATCAAACCAAGTAAGAAAAAAGGCTACTTTTTCCATTACTACAATACTTAGCTTCAGTAGTGGATAAGGAAACTAAATCTTTCTTTTTACTTAACCAAGCCACCAATATGCAACCAAGAAAGAATGCACCCCCACTTGTACTCTTTATGTCATCTATACAACCAACCTAATCTACATCAATATAAGCACTTAGTGTAAATTCAATATCCCTAAGATACCACAAGCCATAATCTGAAGCGCCATTCAAATATATCTGAATATTCTCTTAACAACAAGTTTTTTTTTAGGATCTTCTTGAAATCTAGCCACAAGACAAACTGCATGCATGATATCCAGTCTAGTAGTAGTTAAATAAAACAATCCACCAATCATAGATCTATATTTTCTCTGATCAACCTTAGGTGAATCATCATATTTACACAATTTGCAACCAGTCACTATAGGAGTGCATATTGGTTTGGAACCATCCATCCCAAACTTCTTCAACATTTCTTTTACATACTTTGACCGTGAAATAAAAGTTCCCTTCTCTATTTGATTAATTTTTAGCCCAAGAAAGAAATTCATCTCACCAGACATAGACATCTCAAATTCTTTTTGCATCTCTTCAGCAAACATCTTGCACATAGATTCATTTCCTCCAAATATAATGTCATCAACATATACAACCACTATGAAGATCTTGTCATTTTAAATTTTAAAATACATATTACTATTTGTTGTATCTTTGTTGAAACCTTGCTGAACTAAATATTTGTCTAACCATGCATACCAAGCTCTAGGAGATTGATTCAATCCACATAGAGCCTTCTTCAATAGGAAAACCATATCTAGTTGATCTGGAAATTGAAATCATTCTGGTTGTTCCATGTAGACCTCTTCCTCTAACTCACCATTCAAGAATGCAGACTTAACATCCATTTGATAGACCTTGAAATCTTTATGATCAGCAAATACTAAAAACATTATGATAGAAAAAAGTGGTGATATGATGGGTATGTGTAGGGTATCTGGATGACAACTTTTTTTTACCCAAAATTGATGAAACAAATAGGGTTTTCAAAGGAGATTCTCAACTTTCAATCAATATAAATTATGCTTTACTTTGAATTTAATAAATTATTATTATTCACTTTCTATTTGAATTACGACTAAAGTCCTGATTGATAGGCTGATTGAAAAAAATCTATAGCTTTTGAATGGTATCACATTTTTTGAATAATAAACATGCATCACATTATATGGTTTGCATACTATAGGATTTTTAAAAAAAAATGAATTTCATTAAGTTTTGACCAAGTTAAGGAGGTCAGACATTCGAGTTTTTATATTTTTAAAAGTTGTAATAAAAAATTCATAATTAATTATTTACTTGGAAAAATTACAAAAATGCATCGACCTACAGTCTTCTACTCTTTTATATATCTTAAAATTTTTATAAAAATATTATCATTTTATTGTAGTTAGGTGGTCGGTGCTAAACTACGCGAAAACCGTCGTACTGAAGCCCAAATTCACCAAAATATCCTTCTGTGCCAAACCAGTTTCAAAACCTCAACCACCTTCGGCTCCCTGCTATACTTTGAAATAATATGATGCAATTGCTGCATCAATTTTTATGAAGGGCCTTAACTCCGATTTTCCCAGTCAGATAAGGCCTCTGGCGCCTCTTTTTCCCCCAAGATGAAACTCCCGCTGCTGCCCTGTAGTGTTCCCCTTGCATGCTTCCTCTTGCTCTAAATACTTCTCCATTCTAGTTCAACTTGTTTCTGAATACCCATTTTGATCCAATGATGTTTTTATGTTCTGATCTAGGGACTAATTCCTAAGTTTTATTCTTCTCAATCTACATAAGTTCTTCTTTCAAAGATTCCATCCAATGCTCATCTTTACATGTTGCACTTATGATCTTTAGTTCAATCTTAGAAAGTAAATACAAATTTATCTCACCAGCAACAACAGCTCTGCTTATTGTCAATACTCCTTTTCTCTTATCTCCAATGATTTGATCTTTTGAATGATTCTTCTGCACATATTTAGGTGTCTTAGGGGACACCACTAGAGCTTCTTCTTATTCTTCATCCTACTTCTCATGTTCTTCCACAACTTCTTCAACTCTTACATGATTAGGTTCATCAGATACATATCCATCAATTTTAATTGAGTTCTTCATTGCTTCATCAACCTTGACATTTCTGCTTTCTACAGTCTTCCTCGGTATTTTATTAAAACATCTGTAAGATTTCCTCTTAGTAGAATATCCAAAGAAAATACCTTCATCACTTCTAGCATCAAACTTTCCTAAATTTTCTTCATCCCGTCTAATATAACATTTGCTTCCAAATACTTTGAAATACTTAACAGTAGGAATTCTTCCACACCATAGCTCATAGGGGGTATTAGTACTGTTAGCTCTTGCTTGAACTCAATTTAAAAACACATAAACAATATTTTGAATAACTTCACTTCAATAAACTTCTGGTAGATCAAATTAAGTAATCATTGATCTAGTTGTTTCTTGAATTGTTCTATTTCTTCCTTTCAACAACTCCATTTTGCTGAGGAGTTTTGAGATCGGATAACTTTTTTTTTATTCCATGAAATTGAAAAAATATATTAAACTCACGGGATGTGAATTCACCACCTCTTTCAAACCTCAAGCATTTTATTCTCAAATTTACTTCATTCTCAGCCATAGCTTTGAATGTCTTGAATTTATCTAATGCATCAAATTTCTCTCTAAGAAAAGTATCCCATGTATACCTAGAGTAATCATCAATCAAAAGCATAAAATACCCTTCACCTTGTAGGCCTCTTACTCTTGTAAGAACACATAGATCTATATGAATCAAATCCAATAGTATAGTAGTAGATTGTTCCTTTGACCTAAAGTTGTTTCTCGCTTGCTTTCCAAATTGACAATTCTTACAAATAGCATTAATGAGATTTGTAATCCTTGATAAATCTCTAATAGCTTGCACTACACTAATCCTTGCCAGGTTATGAAAATTCATATTACACATTCTCTGATGCCATAACCAACTTTCATTAATCTGAGTCATAAAGAAACATCCATCAATACCCTTGAGTTGATATATACTTCGTTCAAACTTCTTTCCTACAACAATCACTATTCCAGATCCTTTCCTAATTTCACATCTCTCATCCTTAAATACAAGATTATATTCTTCACTACACATTTTTCCAGCACTCAAGAGATTATCCCTTAAACCCTTAACATAGTAGACATTATAATTATTATGCTTACCATCACAAATTACTGAACCAATCCCACAAATTTTAGCACTAGTATCATCTCCAAACATAACTAAGCCTCCATCATATTTTTCAAGTTTAAAAAACTTACTCTTATCACCGGTCATGTGATGTGAACAACCACTATCAACAACCCAATAGTTATTTTCTTGTTTAGCATGAAGAGCAAAAATCACCATACCTTCACCTGTCTTTTAGTATTAGTAGAAGTAGGTTCATCTTGTATAGCCAAGAACAAGCATTCATTGTCATCAAAATCTCCATAGTTAGATTCTTCATCAAAAATACTAGAATCATCATTCACATAATATGCTATATTGAACTTCTTACCTTTGTTTTCTTTGCTAAATCTTTGTTTGTTCTTCTTAGCTCTTTCCAGACATCTCGAAGAATAATAACCTATTCCTCCACAACTAAAGCATTTAAAGGGTAAGTTACCTTCATACTCACCAGAGTCTTTCTTCATCCTTCTCACAAAGTTAGCTTCTACTTCATCAAGGTTCTCTTCATCCGGATCTTCAACTCTTGTAGCCTTGAAAGCAATTTTTGATTTGGATCCATTTCTCAAATTTGGTTTTCTCATCTCATAAGATGTTAGAGTTCCCAATAACTAATCATTACTATAAGTCTTGTAGTCCACATATTCTTAATATCAAATTCCTTTTCATTGTATGCATCAGGAATAGTTCTAAGAATCTTCTTCACAATACTAGATTCATCTACTATAGCACCAAGTCCTCACATTCCACCTACCATCTCATCAATTCTTTGTACATAGGATTTAATGTTCTCATCTTCAAACATATGTAGGACCTCAAAATTTCCCTCCAAATTCTTTAACTTTGCTTCTTTGACCTTTTCATCCCTTCTATGCATCATTTCTAAAGTACCCTAAAATTCTTTAGCAATCTTCATATTTTTAACTTTAATCAGCTTGGAATATGAAAGACTATTCTTCATAATGAACTTGTCCTTATTGTTTACTTCATGCACCTTCATTTCATTAGTTGTACTCAGACCATTAGTAGGAGTGTAAGAAATTTTATAAGATTTCTCAACATCATATCCACAATATTCCATATATCCTTCCATTTTTATTTTCTAGATAGCATAATTAGTTCCATCGAACCTAGTATACTCAAAAGTGATCTTTCCTAGCATCTCAAACCTCCCTTAAGTGGAGAAGCTTGTTTCCAAGGAACCAAGATCTGATATAAATTTTTGAACAAGACAACTGAGAGGGGGTTGAATTAGTTGTCACAAACTTTAACCTTTAAAACTTTCACTGGAAATTAGACCAATAAAAAATCCTTTACTATACTAATATGATTAATCATTAAGTACAAAGGAAGAAATAAAAAATCATCACACATACACAATAACACCAAATTTACATAGAAAACCTAATAAGGGAAAAACCACAGTGAGGATTAGCTCACAATATAGAGAATATCAAAACTAATTACAAAAGCTCACTGCCAAAACATGACTCACTATCTGGATCAGGACTCACTGTCCAACAAGGGTTAACCAACTGGAGGACTCACTACCAGAGAGTTGCAAAGAAGATAGAAGATATTTTTTCCATAGAGAAACCAATCTCAATGCAACATAGATTTCCACCACAATTCTCTCACACACTTGTAGACATGCATGAATGATAGAGTACACCTTCAGCTAACTATTTCCAAAAACTCAGCAATTAGATTTTACACTGATCTACCCAAACTATTCCACATCTATCTCGTATCTATCTTTCTTGCATTCTCCTTGTACACCTTTCACCAATATATCATCCTATATTTATACCATCTTCAACTTTGAAACATATCCAAACTCGACCATACACCATTTGCATTTACAAATTCAAATTAGTTCAATGCTAAAATATTCTATAGTGGAATTAGAATGAGGGTGAACCAACCACACACTTCAAAATGCTTCAATAAGATTTGAATGTAATGTTAAACACAAGGTCAACCAAACCAGTGTAAAACACATATTTAATCAATTAAGCACACACAACCTTAACACGATCCAATCTTTCTAGATAAAAAAATTAACTTAAAACAATTCCCAACAACTTATCTTGAAAACCGTAAGTCATAAGACTCAAACAAGAAGAAATCGAGAGCAACTACATTTCTCCTAAACCTTACCTAGATACACGGAAAAATATAGTTCACAAGTGGTGAACATAACTCGCACTATACAATGATCCAGAAACCCAAAATCTAGATATAACAACTTCCAACAACCATGATCAACATATTTGAACCACACGATCATAGGAGAAAATATCAGAGCAAAACACAGAGCAACCACTAAATACCCGAAACCTTTCTTCATTACAATTTTCTCAATATCCTTGACATATATAGCCAATAACCATTATCCATGGCATCAATGACAACATCAACTAGTTGAGAACTAGTTAACCAATTGACATCAATCACAACACCTTCATACTTGCTTCATACTTGCAACATGAACATGAAGAGACATAAAAAAAAAAGAGTACAAGGGATCACATTATACACATGCAATCACATGAAAAGGAAAATAAAGACAAGAATAGTAAGGCACATGTGATTCAACCTATAGTAGATCATTTGCATCCCAATCTTGTTTAGTATATGTAGAAGGTGGACAACAAGCAAAAGGGACAACATAAAATGCCGAACTAGGACAAGGCTATTGATCCCCTTGCCCCCACTAAGTGTAGGACAAGGATGATCTGAGATGAGTGGTGAGAATAAGCTCCTTGCAATATAGGAATGATTTGCAATGTGCGTAAAACATGTAATAGTGAGTATGCTTATGATCCTACAACGATTACATGGCAAGGAGAAAAGCTCATGCTTTAAGGGACTATCTCTATCATATCAAATTTATCAAGGATCCTCCTTAAATCATGACACTCATCAATACTATGCCTAAGAACTCTATGATATTGAAAATGAGACATGTTTGTGTTTTTATTTTTAGATTTGGATTTTCTCTAATGGGTGGTAATGTTAAGAGTCCTTTATTAAGAAGT